>SNQJ01S0005328.1:297302-329775 GCA_010110895.2 Picea sitchensis
TGACTCCTATTCCATTCATTGATTCAACTCTAGATCATGACTCTATGAGGATCAATACTCATGATCAATACTCTAGATCATGAATTGCCTTACTGTAATCAAATTCAATTTCTCAAAATTCCCTCATGCCTTGGTGAATATAGGAGAAAATGTTGTAACTTCCCTAGCAGCCGGTCATTGCTTTCTAGACAATGCAAAGTTTTCTAGGTGGTCCACAGTTCAGGAGCAACACTGATGAACTGTACCGTACGACGTTTTCCGATTTGGAAACGTCGTATGGTACGACCGGCGGCGTTTCTTGGCCGTACCGGCCCGTACGGTTAGCGTTTCGGGCGTCTTTGAGGCGAAATAAGAAGAAAAAAGGGGGCCATGGGGCCCCCAAACAGTCAAATATATAATTTTTTGCATTTTCTATATTTTTCTTGCAATATAATGTCTTATTTAAAAAAAAAACTATATATATATATATATATATTTTTTTTTTATACGGCGTTTCCCCGGACATTTCCATTTTTGGGGGGCCTGTTTCGTACCGTCCCGGTTTCGGAAACTTGGAAACGTTTCCCCATTTTGTGCAACTTAGGTTTAATTATTCAAAAACAAATTTATTCAGTTTTACTCAATTTCCATGCATTCTTGAGCATATAATTCACAGATTAATTTATTTTCTTTCATTTTCTATAGTTTCATGTAAAAAAAAAACAAGCTTGACTTGTTGGTTTTTGCCATTTATCGCAGAAACAGAGAGAAGTTATTTCTCTTCCTTGATTTGTGTGCATAGAAAAATACTTCATATCCAAAAAACATTTGATTAGTGTTTTCCAGCATAGAAAACCGTGAGAACAACTTGCTGTTTATCTCTGTTTTGCATTGTGATTAATATCAAGTGTGGTTTTACATTGGTTTGCATGCCCAGCTTTATTTATTATTTTTCTGCATTGTTTTTCGTGTGTTTTTGGGAGTTTTTAAAGTGGTTTCTACTTGCTGTCCATTCTATTGAGTCATAGATTTTACACAGTATAACAACTTGTTGTATCAATTAGAGGTACTACTCACCATTGTTGATTTGCAGTTGACTCCTTAGATCACTTAGGGATATTCCCCTGAGGTTGGCATGCACTAACTTCAAAGCGAGTGGAATCAAGCGAGGTGACATTGGCTTGTTTCTTGTAGTTATCTGGACTCCAATCATATTTTGCAAGATGAGAATTTACCGGTGATAATAGTACCACTTGAGTGTTTTCGTATCTATTCTGCCCACCAAATCAGCACTTCCTTTTGCCTAATTTGGAACATTTTCAGCTAGCTTCCTCATCGCTATGCTCGTAATGCACAGCAACACCCGATCACCGCCCTTCACTCTGCTCTTAATGCATAGCAACACTCATTCACTGCCCTTCACCCTGCACCTTCTTACCCTGCAACTTACCTGAATTTTCAGCCTCACAACCACCACCATCATTAAGTTTCAGATCAGATTTCAGCTCTGAACCAGGGTGAAAAATCCCTGGATTCTCAGAAAGAATAATGTCTTATGTAATTTGTGGAAATTTCTAGACGAACGACAATTAATACAAAACAGAAATTTCACCTCTATCCTAGATGTTTCCTGGATCTTAATCCTGTCACCTCTATCCAAGATATTTCCTGGATCTTAACCCTGTAAATTTTCATCCTTAGGTCTGTTATGAAATATAATAAAACAGCAACAATGGTGGACAATATTTCAATCCTTAACAACCCCAAATATCTAGACAACCCAAGAGAAAAGATACCAAAGTGTTCTGATAAGTTTCAGCATTTTAGAGCACTCTTATCATGCATAAACTGGATACGGAAACACTTATTTGCAGCTGTAAATACAATAGCAAAACAACCCTTATCTTCTTCAATTACAATGCTAAATCACTTAACATAATTACCCTTTACTTATGTCAAATCAACATGACATATATAGCTGGAAATTACAAACCATGAAGAACATATATGGTTGAAAATCAAATCTGCAATTTGCACGAGTATTGGATAGTTGAAAACTTCATTAATATGCATAAGATGAAGTTTATGCGCATACCATAGGTTTATCGCAAAACACTAGTATAATCCACTAGCTCTCCAAAACCCTAGCTAGGGAAACCAAGAAAACTCTAGCTCAACCAAGGAGATCCAACAACCATGAATCACTCAAGCAAGTCCTCCAAGGCAAGAAATCTCCTCTTCTTCTTCAATTCTCGAAGTACAACCTAGGGTTTCATTAGAAGACCTTCATCTCCAAATCTCCAAGGGATGAAACCCTAAACCTAGACTTCAAGATGCTCCAACAAGATCAAGAAACCCTAGCAACTCTGAGAGAGAGAGAGAGAGAGAGAGAGAGAGAGAAGACTAGTGCAATCCACTTGATCACATCTTTAACGCAAGTGTTATAAGTATAAATGAGCTATCATGTTATATTATGAAATGAGATTCTCCTTCCTCTATATATATGAGAGGTAAGGGAGGCCGAAAACACATGTGGGTCAATGCCCTTACAAGAAAATACAATGATGCATGTAGGCTCACACATGTGGAGCGCTACACTCTAAGGGTACATATGTCAAGCTCCAAGGTGATGTCGTCCACAAGCAAGGCTCCAAATGGAAGGGTGCTCCATGAAGTGTGTCCAATGCTTCTCCTACAAGCCTCTAAAGGCTCCATCAATTCTCCTAGGCCATGTACTCCACTGGGTCCACTTACATTGCACGAACATTGTTCCAACCTAGGTGTCCCCAAGCCAAGTCCAAGCATCCATACGGAAATCCAAGCTACCCTATGTTGTCTAGGGTGTGATGCCCTCCTCCAAGATGCAAAATGCTCCTCCCCTAAGTAGGGCGTTCTCCAAGCAAGCAACCCCATTCATGCGGCCATCATGAAGCACTTCACCCAAATTATCAAAAGAACTCCAACACCCTAGGAAAGAATGCCAAACAAGCACCCAATTGAGGTCAAACAACCACTGAGTAAGCCATTTCCAATGTGGCACTCCATCACAAACCATCTCCCATGTCCAAATCCATCATGGACCATCTAAGGGCTGATGATTGATCATACACCATGTACCCCAAATCTCATGAAGCACCTCCAAACACGGTGTAAACACTTTGTAGTAACCTGAAAGATAACATAATTTTCACTTTTTAGTAGCCACATATATTAATTAGTAAGTCGTATGTCGATCACTATAGCCAACAAACATCAGTTTCCTACATTTTTCATTCAATTTTTTTCTTTTATTCTCTGGAACTTGAACATATTCAATAGAACCTACTATTGCCCAAACTAGCAGCCTTTGTAGAGGTGCTATTGGGGATAAGCAAAACACGGGAAACACACCACTGTTACCTTAACACCATTTCCCCTTCACTTTAGGCCAACTCCTTGAAGCCATGGGGGTATCCCAATCCTCGGAAGCAACCTATATAGTACCTTTTGCTAGCTCACGATACAAGTCACTTCAAACTACACACTTCAATATATGTTAGATAGACCAGTGCCAAAGTAGCCAAATGCCTTGAGAATATTCAACCAAGAGTTAGAGCAATAACTACTACAATATAAAGAGGGTTAAAAGCTAATTATACGAGTGTTGAGATCTGAAATAAGTATGCTACAACATAAGTATAAATCAACACTATAATATCACTCTTTGGATGAAGAAACACGTACCTTTTATCATGTAAGAGTGAAATCTAATTGCATAAATCAAGAACAAATGATATACCTGAGTTACCCCTTGATTATATGCTGCAAATTGGATCAGCTTGCTGCTGTCCAACAATTCTAGAATCTGCTATATGGTAAAAAATGCAGAAATTGCAATTTTTTGGTGAGGAAAAACATCCCAAGAGTGCCTAAAAGCACTTGCAATGATAAACCTTGGGTACTTTAGCTAGGGAAATGGATAAACTATACAAAAAATGCCTAGCAATGATTACTTGCAAGTTAAAATGAATAATAACCATGAAATTAGTTCAAACTTATAGGGAGAGGTGGTGAATCCCCCTAGGGTTTTACCAAAATTCTCCAGAATGAAATATAAAAACTATGAAACACTTATGAATTTCACCATTAGAATATGTTAGATATAAGCTAGAGTAGAGTTATAATGCACCTTTTAGGGTTAAACCCTAGCTTTAGGGTTTCACCAATTCTGATTTTTATTGTTGTAATTTAATTTCCAGAATTAGTAAACCTCTTAAATCAACCACAAAAAGTTAGATAAAACCTTACAACACAATACCAATAGGGTCGATTTGCCTCCTTAGGGTTATGTTGACCACCTATTTCAATTAGGGGTCAACGTCATGTACCATGAAGCTATGTACCTTGTGGTATAACATATTTGAAGACTTATGGCTCAGCAGGGCAATTCTGACCCCAAAACTTCTTTCTTTGTACACAGAATGTCTGCTCCCTTGCGTGGTATAATAATGTAATATGTTAGCATGGGTCAATTTTTAGTTAGTTTCCTAGGACTTTGTCATTAGGGAAGTCCTTTGATCGAGTGTTTTTTTTTCTCAGGTAATTAATCTTGCTTACCGATGATTTTAATTATCCTTGAGTTTTTCACTCATAATCCTCCAAAGTGGTGAAAGGCGTTCTAATGATAGAGCCCAATGGGTGACTAAGGTTTAGAAGTGTTGTAAATGACCATGCTAGACATCTCCTAGAGTCTTGCAGAATTCCGTTAAGTTTTGATAGGATTTTTTAATAATTAAAATTTTCCGTAAATTGGAAATTTTAATTATTTTTGATTTAAAATGTAAAAATTTGGTCCTTGGGGATTTTGTATAGGGGTATAGGTACTCAAATCAAATGGATTATGAACCCCTACACCCTTGAACCAAGTATCAACTCAATTGGACAAGTTTTGCTAGGTCAATGTCCATGAGTAGTATAAGTCAGTAAAAAATCAACAAATAATTAGCTAAATTAAAAATGCCAAATTTTGCCTAAAGTTGTAAAACATGAGAAAAGGGCAAACAAATGTTTCCTAAGTCATTTTTATGTTGTAGGGGGTCAAATAAATGAAATCCCCCCTTTCCTATCTGGCATACAACTTAACTTTAAAGAGGGGGGTGAATTTGTCTCTTGTGGGGCTCACCATCTCCATTGGATTGGCGATTTGGTGATGGGGACCATATGGGGGGCCCATTCCACACCTTGGGTGACTCCTTGTGGCATTAGAGAGAGGTTTAAACTTAAGAATGAGGGTTTCTTCCCCCATTTTTGAGTTTCCTCTCCTAATGGGACTTCCCCTATCTCATGGTGCCCCCCCCTTCAAGTGAGCCTCCCTCTTTTGGGAGTGACACTTGGAAAACATGCAAGGGGTCTCTCTCTCCTTCTCTCCCTTAAAAGAAGGTCCCCTCTCCTCATTTTGAGATCTATTTTCTGTGCAACTCCATGCTGCCCAAATTTCTCCCCATTCTTTCTCTCTCTCCCATCTTCTTCTTTGTAATCTTGCTGCAAGTATTTGAAGCCACATCTTGTGGATAATAAAAGTGAAGCTTTGGAGCATCTCTTGTGTTCTCTTGGAGTGTTCTTGGTACTATTGTATGGTGTTCTTGGTCAATCCGAGAGACATGGTCTGAAACAGGGATTTCCATTGTCTCTGATGGATGGAGAGACCAAAGAAACCGACCTTTGATTAATATTATTGCAATATGCCCCCAAGGGGCAATGTTTTTAAAGGCTGTTGATTGCAGCGGAGTGGAAAAAGATGTAACATTCATTTCCACAATTCTTATCGATGTAATAGAAAGTGTAGGGTCACATAATGTTGTTCAAGTAATCACGGACAATGCACAGGTTTGTAAAGCTGCAGGCTTAATTGTGGAGGGTCGGTATGATCACATCTTTTGGACTTCATGTGCAGTGCATTCATTGAACCTTATACTTGCCAAGATTGGCGAGATTGGGTGGATCAATGAAATGTACGTAGCATCGAAGGAGATCCAAATGTTCATCACCAATCATTCCATGTCCCAAGCTATATATCGGGGTTTTGCAAAGTTGGAGCTACTCAAGGTACTCCATTTTTAATCAATATTATTTGTATTTTGGTTTTTTTATTTTTAAATTCTAATTGTATTTGTTTTTTAATTTGAGATTTGACTTTTCAAGACTTGTAGGTTGCCGAAACCCGTTTTGCCTCCCAGACTTTAGTCATAAAGAGGCTTGTGGAGGTTAGACAAGCATTGTAGGCGATGGTCATCGACCCTCTTTGGGAGTTGTGGAGAACTTCCTCCTCTGACAGAGGACAAAAAATCAAGTCTATCATTCTTGATGATGCATGGTGGGACAAGGTCCAATACCTTCTGCGGTTTACAAAACCAATTCTGACCATGATCAAGACATTTGACACAGATATGCCTTGTTTGGGGGAAGTCTATGAAAGCATAGATAGTATGCTAGAGAGGATAAGGGAAATTATCAAATCCAATGATGATGATCCCCTTGAACTATTTTACCATGAAGTGAAGGACATAGTTACCAAAAGGTGGAACAAAATGACCACGCTATTACACCTTTTGGCCTATGCACTACACCCCTATTATCATTCCAAAGTTTTGTCTTTACCAGGTAAAACAACGCCAAGCAAGGATTCTGAAGTGGTACAGGGATATAAGACAGCTTTGAGGAAAATCTACAGGGATGTGGGAATGGCAATGGAAGTACGTGAGGAATTTGGAGCATTTGTACAGTCCACTGATAGCTTTTCAGATCCACTAGCCATGGATGATCGAGGGCATATGGATCCTATTACATGGTGGGACTTCCATGGTGGGGATAACATTCATCTCTCAACTCTAGCGACAAGGTTGTTATCACAGGTTGCCAGTTCCTCATCAGTTGAGAGGAATTGGAGTACATATGGCTTCATCCATTCAATGAAGAGAAACAGACTGGGAGCAGGGAAGGCTGAGGATATTGTGTATGTTCATTCCAACCTTTGCCTTCTATCACATTCCAGTCCAGAGTATAAGAAGGGTCCAAGCAGAATGTGGGATGTGGAACCTGAGATTTCTGACTTAAACATGACACTTAATGCCATGACTCACCTCAACCTACTTGAGGATGTTCAACCACCAGTGCAGACTTCTGCTACAACTTCCAACATTCCTAGACACCCCTCGTGTATTCATGATGTAGAGTTGTAATATGTAAATGATGAGGATGTAGACCCATTTCAGGATAGGTAGTTGGACCTATTGTACACCATCATACTAGTAGAGTGTTTTGTGATGAGACTCAATTTTGTATTTACTATTACCCTTTTTATATGAGATGATGCATCATGATTTCAGTCTACACAATTTCAAATTATCTAATGATCTCAGTTCTAATGTTGTGATTCATGAATGGTTATGATTATTTACTTTGAATATATTTTAATTTTTTTTTTAAATATTATTATATTTTTTGTACGTGGCGTTTCCCAGTCGTATCCGGATCCCGTCTTTTCAAAAATCTGGCGAATCCGTATCTGGATCCGTATCCGTATCCTGGTAACATAGCTAATATAAACTAGCTTGTTCCAAGTCATTTTCAGCATTTTCTAGCAAGCAAAGCTTGCTGTTTTATGCGGGTTTTCGCTAGTAGAAGGGGAGGTGCTGCCCATTTTTGGTTCCAAAAGAATCAAGGAAGCATCCAAGAGTTGTGGTGCCAAACCCTCTTCCCTTTCTTACTCTCTAAGTCATTGTAAGCAGCCCAAGAGAGTCTCTTGGGCTTGCATTTTCTATTTTAATTTCCAAATCTGTAAATTGTAAATTAGTTTTAGTATTTTGCCCACACCTTGCATTGTGCTTGGCTTTGCCAACCTTGCAATATCATTAAGGCTAGTTTAGAATTTAATTTTTTGTTTTTGCTCAAAATTATTTGCCCCACTTCTCCCATAAAGAGAAGGTTGAGTGGCTAGTGTAGCTTGTTTATTTCTTGTCAATTTCTTTCACCCACCTTGGCACAAAATCGGTAGGTTTGTCTTCCACATTGTGCCATTCTTGTGAGGTTGCTAAATTATTTTGTTTTTCCCACCTTTGTTCTTAAGGAAAAGTTGTGTGGCTAGTTGTTTATTGCATTTTATTTTCAAAGTTATTTCAATTACTTAATTGTGCCCACACCTTGCATTGTGCTTGGCTTTGCCATCCATGCAATATCGTGAAGGCTAGTTAGATTTCATTTTATTGCAAAGTAATCAAATTCGTGCCCCGCCTTTGCTCCATATTCCCTCCCCTTGCCGCTTTGTGGATCTTGGGTAACTAAGAAAGGGAAAATGATTGTGTGGCTAGTTTAATTAGGCACCCAATCTATTATTGTTTTAACCAATAAAAAGGGGTTTCTTGGGAGGCTAGAAGGGGTTGAAGCAGGGGACAGTTTCACAGCACTACGTGTCCTCCTTGTTGAGCGCCCAATCATTCTGGATTTGACCTGTGGAGCTAGGGAAAAACCTCGTTGTTCTTCTTATTGAGAACCCAACACTTCCTTTTGGTTGAAGGTATAAGGACTTGGGATAGTCACATAGCTTAGGGTTGCTACAATTCACATTTAATCCCTCTAAGTTCAAGAGAGACCTAAGAATCTACTAAAATCAATCTACACACTTTTCACAACATTTGCATTCCAAGTTTTGTTATTTTATTTCAAGCAATTTATTTTCCAAGCAATTCTACTTTTCAGGCAACTTACTTTTCGGCAAATTCTTTACTTGGCCAAGAGGAAATGTTGGGTGCTCAACAAGAGAACAACAAGGTTTTCCTCTAGCTCCATAGATCAAGTCCAAGTGCTTGGACGCTCAACAAGGAGGACACTTAGTGCCGTGAAACCATCCCCGACTTCAACCCCTTTTAGCCTCCACAAGTCACCTTATTTTAGTGGCCAAACAATAATGGAGAATAGGTGCCTAATTATACTAACCACTCAATTCTTTGCACTTTCTTATTACCCAAGATCCACAAAGTGGCAAGGGGAGAGAAGATCCACAAAGTGGCAAGGGGAGAGAATACAGGGCAAATGTGGGGTAAATTTTATTTACTTTGCAACAAAAGAAATTTTTATACACTAGCCAACACGATATTGCAGGATGCAATAGCCACTCACATGCAAGGTTTGGGCAAACAAAAAATAATTGCTTAAAATAAATAACTTTAAATAAATTAACCACACTACTTTGACACAAGGTGGAGGACAAAGCCTTCCGATTTTGTGGCAAAGGTGGACAAAGTTAACTAAAACAAAAATCAGAAAATTATTTCTAATCCTAGCCGACACAATTTTGCAAGGATGGCAGAGCCAAGCACAATGCAAGGTGTGGGCAAAACTTATTAAAATTATTTATAGATTTTAAACTTGGAAAAAAATAGAAAGTGCAAGCCCAAGAGACTCTCTTGGGCTGCTTACAATAGCTTTAAAAAGTGAGAGAGAGAGAGGGGCTTTGCACCAAAGCTTAGTGATGTTCTCTTGAGCTTCTAGTTCCTATTTTGGGCAACACCTCCTCTTTTTGTGGTGAAAACCTGCATAAAACAACAAAGAAAGCTTGCTGGAAAATGCTAAAAATCACCACAATATGTTAGTTTTATGTTAGCATATGTACAAATGTTTTTACAGAAAAAATCTGAACTTGAAAATTGGAATTTTTAGCAAGATTATGATGATTATATGTTTAGAAAATAAACAAATAAAGGGTAGAAATTAAAACACAAAATTAATTGAAGCAAAATTGAGCCTTTGGAGTTCCTCCTCCAAGCTTTGGCAACCTGCAAATCTGTAAACCCTTACTACACAATGAGACAAGAAGGAGAGATTCTTTAAGAGGCCTACAAAATACTTTGTAAACACTAATAAAAACAAATCACATAAATCTATAGCAATACTACTATAGATTTATCTCTAGCAAAATACTTTGCTTAGGGTTGTTCAAGTAAAATAATGTGAAACAAGAATAACAAAACCTACAATGTTACCTCACCAAGAGCAAATATCACACAAGAGTAGCCAATAGAACCAAGAATACACCATGAAAGTGTTAAATTTAGAGCTGCTATTAAGTGTTTTTCAATTTACTAGACAATAATAGCATAAGCAAGATGACTGAGAGAAACACAATCACAAGGTACACAACATTTTATCCTGGGAAACCCTCATGGAGGAGAAAACCCAACAAAAACTTCCTTAATATAGATTGGCAATACAATGCCAAGATAAAGACCAAAACACTAAAGATAATCCAACACTGAGCATGCGCCTCTCTCTCCTTCTTCCAACTGTAGTTACCTCCAAAAGATGCGCACTAGATGAGTGACTGAGTGAGTGAGAGAATGAGGCTCCATCCTCTCTTATTTATACTAGCTTATAGGAACTAGGGTTATGTCTCTTCACCAAGCAGGGTCGACTTCTTCAACTAGTGGTTAAAACCACTTTAGTTAGCCCTAGGGACTGACTTTACAAACAACACCATAAAACTATGGTTTGACCAATCCACAAAAGGAGATTTGGTCTTATACAAAGCCCGCCATGATCAATCCACAAAAGTGGATTTGATCTATGTAAAAATAACTCAATTATAATTAGAATGTTCTTTGCAGTTACAATATTTCAACACTCCCCCTTAACAAGAAGGGTATTCTACTTACATAACCCAACACAACATTATCAGGAGAAGGAGAGGGAAACATCATCATCAACATCTGGAACATTGACTGGCACATCTATAAACCATCAGAAGTTTTTCTCATCATCAATAACATCATCTTTCACAACATGGAGCTGGAGTAGCATCATCATCATCATCATCATCATCTGCATCAACATCAGTTAGCATAAAAGCTATAACAACAACATCATCAACATCATGAAGCTGGTACAACATCATCAACAACACCACGAGGTTGATACAACATCATCAACAACACGAGGCTGGAGCAACAACATCATCAACATGAAGCTGAGATAACAACATCATCATCATAGGGCAACAAAATGAGGCAGTTGCAACGCCAACATTTTGTGGTACTCTGATAGACCGTCCTTATCGGACCTTTCAGATCTGCCTAGGAATCATAACATTCCCTAGGATATAAAATTCTAATGGAGCTACCACGTGGTACTCTGACAGACCATCCTTATCGGACCTTCGGGATCTGCCCAGGAATCAAAAGATTCCCTAGGATTATAAAATCCTAACAGTGCTACCACTACTGACCACAACTGGCATATACATGCACAGGTACTCTGACAGACCGTCCTTACCGGACCTTCGGGATCTGCCTAGGGATGATCAATCCCCTAGGATATAAAATCCTAACGCAGCTACCTGTTGTTGGTCAGGATACCATAGTATCATCAACATCACTCCCCCTTTCAAGGGCGGTCCTTTCAGACTATACCAAGCTTGTCTCGAAAGTATTCAAACTTTACATGAGACATAGGCTTGGTCAACACATCTATAACCTGCTCATCTGTGCCAACATATTGTAGCTTAATAGCTCCCCTCTGCACCATATCACGAATGTAGTGATACCGAATTTCTATGTGCTTCGACTTATCATGTAACACTGGGTTCTCCGTCATCTTTATGCAACTCTGGTTATCACATAGAATCACGGTGGCTTTCATATCTAGATCGAATAGACCTGTCAACAACTTCCAAAGCCATATGGCTTGACAACTGGTGGAACATGCAACAATGTATTCTGCTTCTGCTGTGCTGAGACAAATACTGGATTGCTTCCTGCTCTGCCATGAAGTCATGGCTGATCCCAAATTGAAACACCATCCTGAAGTGCTCTTTCTATCAGAAACACTTCCAGCCCAATCTGAATCAGTATAACCAACCAATGTGAAGTCATGATCTCTAGTATAACAAAGACCAAAATCCAACGTACCCTTAAGGTATCTCATCACATGCTTTGCAACTACAAGGAAAACATGTCTGGGCTCTACTAGATATTGACTCAATGTGTTCACAACAAAGCATATATCAGGCCTGATATTCGTTAGATACATCAACGAACCAATAATCTGTCTGTACAGAGTAGCATCAACCAATTTTGATGAAATATCAACCAGGAGCTTCAACTTTGTTTCCATGGCTGTGTTCATGGCTTTACATTCCAACATATCAAACCTCTTCAGTATTTCAACTGCATACTTCCCTTGGTTAAGGAAGATCTTCTATGGGCTCTACCAAACTTCAAGACCTAAGAAATAATGCATCAGGCCTAGGTCTTTCATCTCAAATTCTGCAACGAGCTTCTTCTTACAATCTGTGATGAGCCTTCTCCAGTTAAGAATAAGTCATCCACATACAACAACAATATAACTGGCTCATCATTCATAACCTTGAAGTAAAGGTTAGAATCAACTTTCCTCTTGGTAAAGCCCAAGCTCGCCAGGAAGCTATCAATTCTGCCATACCAAGCTCTAGGAGCTTCAACCCGTACAAAGCCTTCTTCAACCTGTAGACACGAGTCTTTCTATCTTCAACTTCAAACCCTTGTGGTTGTTCTATATACTCTTCTTCAATAACACCATTTAAGAAGGTCGTTTTCACATCCATTTGGTGTAACTTCCACTTCATCTTGGTTGCAAGAGTTATGATGGTTCTGATAGAAGTGTATCTAGCTACATGAGCAAATGTCTCTTCATAATCAATGCCTTCCTTTTGAGAAAAGCCACGAGCTACAAACCTTGCTTTATGTTTTTCAATACTTCGGTCTGCAACATGTTTTATCTTGTATATCCATTTGGAAGATACCACATCTTTGTTCTTCGGTCTGGGAACTATTTCCGATACATCATTCTTTATAATGGATTGGTATTCTTCTGTCATGGCATACACCCATTCTTTCTTCTGGATGGCTTCTTTAAAGCAAGTGGGTTCCTTTTGTATGAGATCACACATCAAAGCCATATAACTGGAGAATGGCTTAGCTTTCTTGATTTGTCTCATGGTTCCTTCTGGGGAACCATACTTCTCTCCATCTTGAATAAGTTCCCTTGCCCAAGCTGGCTTTCTCTTGTGAGAGATTGTCATTTGGGGAGGTTCTTGAGATTCTGTCATATCATGATCTTCTGGAATCTCATCATCAGGGGTAACTGTAACTTCCCTCACAGGTTCTGCAACTTTGGGAGCTACAGGTTCTTCATATACTTCTTCAAGCTGGCATTTCCTTGATTTCTTGAGTGCTGCATCTTCATCAAAGGCTACATCTCTGCTGATCTCAATATGATGGTAACCTGGTATGTAAATTCTAAAGGCCTTAGAGACCTCACAGTATCCAACAAATATTCCCTTCTTTCCTGAAGGGTCCAACTTAGTTCTCCTTTCATTCAAAATGTGTACAAACACTGGACAACCAAATATCTTGAGATGACTTACTTCTAGCTTCTTTCCGGAGAACATTTCTTCGAGGGTTTTGAATCCAAGTGCACTATGGGATACTCTGTTTTGGACATAAACTGTTGTTCTTGCCGCTTCAACCCGTAAGTGCATTGGAAGATCTTGATCATGGATCATAGTCTTCATTGCTTCAATTATTGTTCTATTCTTTCTTTCTGCTACATCATTTTGCAGAGGATTATAGGGAGTGGTGAGCTCCGTCTTAATCCCGACATCTCTGCAAAAGATTCCAAATTCTTTTGAGGTGTATTCTCCTCCATTATCTGACCTGAGTATCTTGATTTTTCTTTCAGAGAGATTTTCTATCAAGGCTTTGAATTCCTTGAATTTTTCAAATACTTCATCTTTTGATTTCAAGAAATAAACCCAAGTCTTGCGAGAATAATCATCAATAAATGACACATAGTATACATACCCACTAAGAGAGGTTTATGGCATTGGACCGCATACATCTGAGTGGATGAGCTCCAAGATTCTTTCTGCTTTACTGTCACTCTTTGGGAAAGGATTCTTTATGTTCTTTCCTTGTGCACATCCCTTGCACACACCTTCATGATCAACCTTGAATTCTGGTAGACCTGTAACTACCTTGCTTACATATGGTAAGGCTTTGTAGTTGATGTGAGCTAGTCTTCTATCCCAAAGTTCACATGGACTCTTAGTGGAGTGAGTCAAGGCTGCATCTGAGTGACCTTTTAACTTATACATGCCACCTTCTTCTGTTGCAATGACAATTGCATCTTCTATGGTTTTTCCTTTAGGCCACATAAGAACTTCACCATCTATGAATGCAACCCTGAAACCTTTCTTATCTAAAGCTGAGATAGAAAGCAAATTCTTTGTCAAACCCGGTACATATAGTACATCCTTCATTTTCATTGGGGTCCCTGAATCAAGTTTGTAGGTGGATTCTCCCACTCCTTTGATAGGGTACTGGTAATCATCTCCGAGTGTAACTTTCTGGGGACAGTTCTTTTCTATAAGGCTAGAGAGAATGTCTCTTTGACCCATCATGTGCTTAGAGGCACCACTGTCTATGAGCCAAGTATCCTCTCCAGGTGTCATAGATCCTGAGAGGGCGGAAAATACTACATAATCTTCAATTTCTTCTTTGGACAACTTCGTGGGTGGCTCATCATCTTCGACTGCATGGGCATGATGTCTTTTGTTATTTCTCATCTTGTATTCTTCTCTTCTGGCAGGACAATTCTTAGCAATGTGTCCCATCTTATCATAATGATAACATTGATAAGAGGAGAAATCTTTTTCTCTTCGTTGACCCTTCTGATATTTCTGGAATCTCCTTGGAGGATGAGATTCTTTATGGAAGTGGGTGAATCTCTTTGGGGAGTAAGATTCCTTATGTAGGTGGGTCTCCTTCTGGAAGTGAGACCTTTTCTTTCCTCCTTTAGCATGAGCAACTAGGGCTTGGTCTTCATCCCTTAATAGTACTGCTTCTCGGTTAGCTACTCTTGCTTCTTCTTGAACACATTTTTCCCAAAGACTGTCAAATTGTAGTTTCTCCTTTTTGGCACAAATAGTTTGGATGAAGGCATCCCAAGGTCTTGTGAGACCATTTAGAGTTGTCATGATGAGTTCATCTTCATCCAAGTTATCTCTAATTGCTTCCAACTGTTCTTTGAAATGAGTAACCCTAGAGAAATATTCTTGAACTGTTTCTCCTTTCTACAACTTTGTATTCTTGAGTTGGGTTCTCAAGTTCATCTTTCGGTTAATGTTCTTTCCTTCATACATTCTAGTTAGGGCATCAAACATTTCTTTTGGAGTATTCTTGGAAGATACTTGAGGGATCAAGTGATCTTTAATGGAGTTTGCAATGATCCTTTTGGCCCTAATCATATCCTTGTACTTTTCTTTAGCTGCATCTTCTTCGGGTTCTGGTACATTTTCTTTTATGAATTTTGCAAGGTCATTCTCTTCAAGAATGAGTGCAATCCTGTACTTCTAGGCACGAAAGTTTTCCACACCTTCTTACTTATCAACAAGCTTAGTGCTTGCAGACATCTTGACCTGGAGCTGAGAAAATGACCAAAAATTGAAAGTGCTCAGAAATTGAATTTGTTCTTACCAGGAGGTGCGCTGGGCTGAGACAAGTATGCTGGAGCTATCAGATTTCAAAAATTTCAATTTTTACCCCTTGAAACTTGACCTGCACAAATCTGGACTGGTACTGGTTTTGGTTTCCTGGTTTTTTCGTACCATTCAAAACTAGGGTTTGACTTTTCAGAGGCTCTGGCCACTGAAAAGGTGCGCTCATGTTGCCAATGAGTTCGCTAGGCTAGGGCACACTTCCCTAGATGATTTTTAGTCAGAAATTCCCTTCCAATAAAAGCCCTAATTTTCTTGTATGACGACAATGAAGTTTTTGGTTACCCAGTGAAAAGTGCTCTACTAAGTTTAGCTCTGATACCATGTTAAATTTAGAGCTGCTATTAAGTTCTTTTCAATTTACTAGACAACAATAGCATAAACAGGATCACTCAGAGAAACACAATCACAACGTACACACCATTTTATCCCGGGAAACCCTCATGGGGGAGAAAACCCGGCAAAAACTTCCTTAATATAGATTTCCAATACAATGCCAAGATAAAGACCAAAACACTAAAGATAATCCATCACTGAGCATGCGCCTCCCTCTCCTTCTTGCAATTGTAGCTACCTCCAAAGGATGTGCACTAGATGAGTGATTGAGTGAGTGAGAGAATGAGGCGCCATCCTCTCTTATTTATACTAGTTGATAGGCGCTAGGGTTATGTCCCTTCACCAAGCAGGGCTGACTTCTTCAATTAGTGGTTAAAACCACTTTAATTAGCCCTAGAGGCCGACTTTACAAACAACACCATATAACTATGGTTTGGCGGTTTGACCAATCCACAAAAGGGGATTTGGTCTTATACAAAGGTTGACATGATCAATCCACAAAATGGGATTTGATCTATATAAAAATAACTCAATTATAATTAGAATATTCTTCGTAGTTACAATATTTCAACAGAAATCACCAAAGAACGCCAAGAGATCCTCCAAAGCTTCACTTTATTGCTCCAAGAAAGGTTACCAAGTGGCACCAAAATTACAAGAGAGAAATGTGAGAGAATGAGAGAGAGTGGGGAGAGATTTTGGTATAATGGAGTTACTGTGAAAACTTCTTGTCAAAATGGGGAGAGAGGGCTTCCTTTTAAATAAGGGAGAGAGGAGAGACCCCTCTTGGATGAGTTACAAGTGTCACCTGTTAGAATATGAAGGATTGTGCTCGTTTTACCATTGACAATACCCTTGTCACCCAATCATAGGTCGAAGCCACCCTCCAAGCACCTTGACCTTGACAAAGAGAAGAACCCTGATAGCAATCAATAGCCAAGCAAGGCTAATGCACCAAGCAAGAAAGTAACCAAAGCTGATCAAATATTCCAACCCAGAAACTGGCGCAACACCTTCCCTAGAACTTGCGCACAAAATTGCCAGACTGTAGTGCGCACAAGTGACTTCTGCAATTTTGAGAATGTGTATAATGAGAGACTGGCGCCCTGTATTTATAGTAATTCTGGTAGGCTTGCCTGGGGCGACTTCTCCTTTTGGGTACTAATTAATTCATATTAATTATATTTCTGCAGCCGACGTCTTGCCTAGGGTTTCCTTCATTTCTTTGCTTCCTTCCAGAACATTCTAATCTTGTCAAAGGTCACAATAGAGGTTCATACCTCCCGAAGCTACCATAATATCAACACTCCCTCCTAGCTAGGGAGGTATGGTCTTGAGCACAGAACTGACCATTCAACTGGTAGTATCACGAGCATCGTCATTATTATCCAACTGGATAATCTCCATGACAACTGGTACAATATCAATTGATAGAACACAACTGTGTCTATCCACGGTAGTACACAACTACTCAAACCGTGACACATAGTCACAAACAGTGGAACATATCCACCACAGTAGCATATCTCTTCTGTCTGGAGACAGGCAGTCTCCGTAACAATCATCTATTAGCAACTTGCACAGAAAATATTGTTAAAGATAAACTGAACATCTGGGCCAATCTTTCACTCACATCTGTGAGCTTTGAAAGAATATCTGCCCTCAGTGCAGAACATCAACGACGAGTCTTCTCAAACAAGGAAGAATTATTGCTTCTGATTTCTGAGCCTGGACCATTCCTCACCCTGGGCCATTCCTCCGACACTAAACAAAGTGTAACCTGGAGAGAATGAATTTGCCCTAAGGAATGCCTGTCCCTGATTGCTGAGCCTGGACCATTCCCCACCTTGGGCCATTCTTCCGGCACTAAACAAAGTGCAACCTGGAGAGAATGAATACACCCTAAGGAATGACTGTCTGAACCATTTCCTCTGTTAACCACAAGAGGAAAAGATTGTCCTGTATCAACCTCCAAAACAGACCATTCCTCATGTTAACCACACTGAGAAATCGCTGTCCGGCGAGGCAGGCCAGTCTTCTTGAGTAACCCTCAAGAAGAGAGACTACCCTAGACCACTCCTCATGTTAACCACAATGGGAAGTCATTGTCTATGATACATCAACAATCTGGACCATTTCCCATGTTAACCACAATGGGAAATCACTGTCCGTCAGAAATCTCAATCCACTTTCCGAACAAGAAAGAATCTGCCCAACTGGGCTGTTTTTCAATCTCGAAAATAAATGTCTTCAATAATATTTTCAGTGCTTCCTCCCAACCTGGAGAGTCATTTCTTCCCTTTCAGCTAAGGGAGTTATTTCCACGATCCCCATCTTCTCTTGGAAATATGCAAACTTTATTCTGGATAGAGGTTTTGTCAGGATGTCTGCTGTCTGCTCATCTGTGGGGATATACTCGAGCTTTACCTCTCCTTCTGGACTTTATCTTGAATAAAGTGATATTTGATCTCAATGTGTTTGACCTTTCATGAAACACGGGATATTCCCCGAAATCTTCACACAGCTTCGATTATCACAATGTATAGTGGGTCAATGGAATTAGATCAAATAATCCAGTTAACCATAGCCATATTGCCTTTGTGTGCATGCTTCACATCTTTGTGATATACTCTGCATACGATTTGTGTAGTCGATGAACTCTGTTTCATTTCTTTGCTCAAGATATCATAAAGGCGGGCCAAAAGGTGGCTCGCATTACTGAAGTGCTCTTCGTCCTCTGCACTTCTGCTTAATCACGAGTCACACGTGAATCCATGGAGAGTTGGATGTCGGTGGATCGCGGTATATCTCAAGCCATAGTTTATTGTCAGATATATCTTAATACGTAGCGCAACTATCCGGTGCTCATGTCTTGGTTCCACAGGCCCGGCTTAGTGTATTCCGCGACCAAAGCAAATGTTTGGTTGATATTTACCAAATACATCAATGACTCAGTGGTTGTCGATATGAGGATGGATCTTGGATGGGAATTTGGATCTTTTACTTTTCTTATATCCGTATTCATGGGAGTGTCCCGCAGGACTTCTGGGTCCATCATTCCAAACTTACGAAGGATCTTTATTGTGTACTTCCCTTGACCAAGAAATACTTCACCAACCACGCCATACTTCTAGTCCCAAGTAATAATGCATGAGACCTAGATCTTTCATATCAAATTTAGAAGCTATTTCCTTCTTGCAGGTGATGAGAGACTCTTCACCTGTTATGAATAGATCGTCAACATATAGTAGTAGAATTACAGGTGCATTATCCACGACTTTATAATAGAGGTTTGGATCTGCATGACTCTTGGAGAAAGCAAGTCTCGTTAGATAGCTATCATTCTGACATACCAAGCCCTTGGGCTTGCTTGAGTCCATATAGAGCTTTCTTTAATCTGCAAACGTGAGTGTCTCTGGAATGTTCCTCAAACTCTTGGGGTTATTCAATATATACTTCTTCTTCAATTGCTCCATTGAGGAAAGCTGTCTTTACATCCATCTGATGTAAGTTCCATCCATAGAGCGCAAAGAGATATGATAGCTCTGATGGAGTATATTTAGCCACCAGAGCAAAGTTTCGTCATAATCTTCTCCCTCCTTCTGGGAGAACTTCTCAGCTACGAATCTTGCCTTGTATTTTATCACGCTCCATCTGCTGCATGTTTGATCTTGTATACCCATTTTGAAGTTACCGCCGATTTTTCTTTAGGAGTCTGGAATTTTGATTTATTTTTCTTTAGGTCTAGGTACGATTTCCCATACCTCATTTTTCATAATGGATTGATGCTCTTCCGTCATAGCTTCTTTCCATTGTCCCTTTTGAACTGCTTCTTCAAATGTGGTAGGTTCTTCATCTAGAAGCTTCGTCATGCATGCTGCATAACTTGAGAATCTTTTAGGTCTTTTACTCTTTCTAAATGTTCCTTCTGGAACCTTGAGTGTTTCTGCGTCTTGTAAGGTAGCTTCAAGCCAAGCTGGTTGTTTCTTGGTCTTGGGTACGATATCTGAATCAATGTTTTCGCATGGCTCCATAGGATGATCAGGTTGTTCCTTTTTGTCATTTTTGTTTTCTGTGTTGTCTTCATTAGGTTCTTCAATCTCTTCTTCTTCAATAGTTTCTTCTATGGATTTCTTGAAGGGCATCTTTTCATTGAATGTTACGTCTCTGCTGACTTCTATCTTGTGTTGTTCTGGAATATATATTCTATAAGCTTTGGATGAATCATTGTATCCTACGAATATCCCCTTCTTTCCCGAGGGTTCTGGTTTATTCCTTTTGTCCTTGGGAATGTGAGAGTAAACAGGACATCCAAATATTCTTAGGTTTTCCACATTAGGTTTCTTACCTGAGAAGGCTTCTTCTGGTGTCATGTCCTTCAATATACGATGAGGACTTCTGTTCTGCACATATATTGCTGTCATTGCTGCTTCTCCCCATAAGAACATGGCTAGACCTTGATCATTTAGTAAGGCTTTTACGGTTTCTTCAATAGATTTGTTCTTTCTTTCTGCTACACCATTTTGTTGAGGATTATGAGGAACAATCAACTCCCTCCTAATCCCTGCCGATTTGCAGAATGCAACGAATTCCTTCGAGGTGTATTCTCCTCCATTATCTGTTCTTAATGTCTTGATCTTCTTGTTGGTGAGGTTTTCTATCTCTGCTTTGAATTCTTGGAATTTGTTGAATACTTCGTCTTTTGTCTTTAGTAGGTATAGCGAAGTATTTCTTGAATAGTCGTCTATGAAGATTACGTAATAAAGAGATCCTCCTAGAGATCTGACTAGCATCGGATCGCAAACATTTGAATGTATTAGATCTAGGATCTCCTTAGATCTGTTGTTGCTGCTTGGGAATGGTTTCTAGATATTCTTCCCAAGGGCACATCCCTTGCAGATTCCTTCATGTGTAGATTTCAATTCTGGTATTCCTTCAACCATTCTTCCGAGAAAAGGTAATGCTTGATAATTAATATGAGCGTACCAGAAACTGGTGCAACCCCTTCCCCAAAACTTGCGCACAAAACTGCCAGACTGCAGTTCGCACAAGTGACTTCTGCAATTCTGAGAATGTGTATAATGAGAGACTGGCGCTTTATATTTATAGTAATTATGGCAGGCTTGCCTGGGCTGACTTCTCCTTCTGGGTACTAATTAATTCATATTAATTATATTTCTGCAGTCGACATCTTGTCTAGGGTTTCCTTCATTTCTTTGCTTCATTCCAGAACATTCTAATCTTGTCAAAGGTCACAATAGATGTTCATACCTCTCGAAGCTACCATAATATCAACATCACCCATCCAAGAGAGAGAGAACAAGTCAAGGAGGGTGCACTTTTAGGGTTTTGTTAGTGAGTTAGGGTTTGAGGGGTGAGGTGTGAAGGGGGAAAACCCCTTTCCTCTTGTTCAAACATGAGGTTAGGCTATAGGAAAGGTGCCCTTAGGGTTTTAGGCACTTTTTCACTTTAATTTTTACTTTCCCCTAGGTTCATGGAGGGGGGCACACTTTTCACTCGGGAGACTCACTTTTGATTGTTGAATTGGCATGGGGGGCCGTCTAAGTGGATTTTCACTCTTCCAACTTAATAAATACATTAGAAATCATTTCCCCACTCCCTCTCATGACTTTAGACACTTTTACAATTTTTTGGCTTTTTACCTTAGCCAATTATTTGCTGACTTTTGACTGACTTGGACTCCTCATGGACAATGACCTAGCAAAATTGTCCAATTGAGTTGAAACTTGGTCCTAAGGTGTAGGGGATCATAAGCCATTTGATTTGAGTACTCACACCCCTATACAAAATCCCCAAGGACCAAATTTTTACATTTTACATAAAAAATAATTAAAATTTCCATTTTACGGAAAATTTTAGTTATTAAAAAATCCTATCAAAACCTAACAGAATTCCGCTAGACTCTAGGAGATGTCTAGCATGGTCATTTACAATATTTCTAGACCTTAGTCATCCACTGACTCGATCATTAGAACACCTTTCACCACTTTGGAGGATTATTGAGTGAAAAACTCGAGTAATTAAAATTGCTGAAAAACAAGATTAATTACCAGAGGAAAAAAAACACTCGATGAAAGGACTTCCCTAATGATAAATTCCTAGGGAACTAAATAAAACTTGACCCATGCTAACATATTACAAATTTATCCCATGTAGGGGAGCAGACATTCCATGTACACAGAAAGAAGTGTCGGGGGGGAAAATTGTTTTGCTGAGCCATAAGTCTTCAAATTTGTCGTACCACAAGGTAGATATTTTCATGATACATGACGTTGATACCTGGTTGAAATAGGTGGTCAACATCTGGCTCCACATGGGGACGTGTGCTTTATCTTTTGGAAGGAGAGCATGCAAGAACCTTAGAATATGCAAAACAAAGTTCTCACCAATAACCAACATAAGTACATGTGTGTAAAGAATAAATAATAATCAAATAAGTGAGGATGATATTGACAATAATCAAATAAATGAAATGACTATACGATGAACTATATACATAAATGAAATAATGATAAAATTGAAAGAATCAAAAGGAGAAAGGTTAGAGATACGTTACAAAGGGTGCCCCTTTGGACACCAAATGACTGCGTTGAAGATCATTTCAACGTGGAGCCTTTTCACTGGCATATCTAACTTTACATCGTCCAATTGGCTGAGATGAGTTGTCAGAAGACTTATACACTTTACCCTGTTTTTTGATGTTCTGATGTGAACCCTTTTTCTTAGTTCTCAACCACTTGATAGAATCTTCCTTGAATCCTTTTTCTTAGTTCTCAACCACTTGATAGAATCTTCCTTGAACCCGTTCTGATGAAGTTGCATTGGTGCCAAGCGAAAAGATTTAAAGTATGTCGACTTTAACCCTTCTTTGAAAGGCTTGGCATAATCTTTCATAGGGATGATGTGTTGACTATCATTATCATCAATCACTTCCTTATTATCCCTACAATCCTCTACCAGGTTTGTTCCACTTTTTTTTTTATTCTTTTTATGTTCGTCCTGTTTGTTGAAGACATCATCTTCGTCAAAACAAATGTCCCCAATTTCTAAGAAATATGGAATAGATGGCCCAAAAATCCTATCCAACTCTTCCTGACATTTGATCGATTCATTTGAATGATGGCGAACTGATGTTGATGATGTAGTCCCAAATGACAAATCCAAATCTGTTCCAGATTTTGAGGGAGTCACATCAATATCCCTTTCACTTGGAGCTTCTTCAAGAAAAAAGATCATCAAAATAATCCATGGCATCCCAAACATTACAAACACTTGGGAGTTCATCCTTAAGTTCCTCTTTGACAGATGCTAGAAAATTAGATGGTATGTCATAACATCCCATCTCTAGTTCACGATATACAAACTCATTTATGGGTTTCTTAGGATCTTCAACATGGTATTTTCTTTCCAATTCTTTGTTTAATCTAAACATGGCCCCATCTGGAGTGGGAATGGTGGCATAGGTTAAATCCATTTGTATACTACCTCCCAAATCTGCAACTGTTTTCCTTGAGAGCAACATACCACAAGCATTGGGCACATCAATCACCACTATGCCCATTTCTATTTGAATATTAGGGAAGGCAACCAAATGCACTTGTAAGCCCTTTATCAAACCATGCACCTCAATTGTTTTACTATCCATGGCACAAATGCTATGATAAGGCCTTGAAATCCTTAAATTTAACTGTTCCATTACTTTCTTAGTCATAACATTTGAACTTGCTCCAGAATCAAGCATGCAATTGTGAAGGAGATAATCATTCATGAGTAGAGAGAAAAAACGATTGTTTCTTTTTATTTCCCCTATCCCAATTTTTCAAAATCACAGGTGCATCTGGGTAAGCTACAACCTGTGGCTTGTCCCCATTACCTTGAGGAGGATGTTCTCTAGCTTTGAGCAATTTCCCCTTTTGAGATGGAATCTTCATAATTTCTGCCACAGGGACCAACATTTTTGCATTATTCAACCACCCTCCCAAGTCAATATTTAGTTCTGAATTTGTAGGAACAATTGATTTAGGAGGGGGAGGAGGTGTCTTAGGAACACTTGCTTGTGGCCTATCTTGATTTTTTGTCCCATCTCTTTGATAAGTGAAACCTCTATATCTAGCCATTTCTGATATTTGCTTGGGAGTAGGCTTAGGACCAAAATTTTCTGTTACTTCATCCACAACTTCATTCATGCAATTTACTTCCCTACTATGCTCCATTAATTCCATCTATTCATCCATTCCCACATTATATTTCTGACTACACATTAACTTGCTCGTTTTCTGATCTAGAGGGTTCCCCTTCATTACAAATTTGAAGAAAAAATTGGCAAGTTGATTCTTCATGAAATTGCCCACAAGGTCTACAATATGGGATAACTTGGTGATCAACAAAGTTAGTAGATTCCAAAGGATTTGGGGGCCTTTTCTCTTGAGGTGGAGGTCTCTTTGGCCACTTATCATTTGATTTATGATGATGTCTATTATCTTGAGCCCATTCCATGGCCATCAACCTATTATGCATGGCTGTCATCTGATTAAGATGGTTAATCTCCATTTGCTTAATTAATTGGGTGAGTTCCATGATGCCATCATTATAAGATTCTTGATTTTCAACTTTCTTCTTCTTCTCCTCATTGGTTTTGGAAGAAGTTCCCCTTGAGAAACCATTAATATTTGACTTCCTAGCATCTTGCATATTCTTATCTATTTTGATGGCATACTTTTGTGCATCCTTTAGAGTTGTTGGTTCTTTATCCCTCAATTGATATCCGATTTCACCCTGAAAGGCTTCCATATAATGAATTAAGATTGAGGTGTCAGGAGGCCTAATAGTTTGAGGGAGGCTTTTAACCAAGTCATTAAATCTCTTATTGAATTCCTCCATTGTTTCATTTTCCTTCTTTTGACTAGAGTTAAGGGCAACCAATAAATGACGGTCTTCCTTCTGATCACCCCATCTTTCATTGAAGGCTTTTGTGATTTCTGCTAAAGTGATGAATTTGTTAGGATCCTGTTCCGAGAACCATTCCACTGCATCTCCTTCCAGAGAATACACAAAAAGAGTCATCTTCACATCTTCATAATTGTGACCATTACTCCATTTTAGGACGCACATGTTGAAATTCAGGATGTGAGTCTTGGCACTAACAACATTGTTTCCCATAAAAACAAACAATTTCTCAATAGCTTTGTTAGGAATAGGATAAGGATAGCCTTGAATATTAGTAAAATTACATGGCCTCAATGGATCACCCATAGTTATTGTAGGTTTATTATGTACAAACAAGAGATGTATATCAGAGATTGCTTCTTCTCCAAGACTTTCAAGGAGCCTACAAGGAGTTAGTCTGTTTATTCTCCTCCTATACACCCTTTCAGGTTCAGGAAGGGAATCAACCAACCCTTGCGGGTTGCTCCTGGTAGGATACCTCAAGGAATGATTAAGTGGAGTCGCCACTTGGATATTAAGCAATGTCAAATAACAAAACTCAAGTTAAATTAAGGGAAAAGTTTATTACTTAGTTTTTTAAAGAATTAATTAAATTTTGTCAATCAACCAAGGATAAGAGACTTATCCCCGACAACGATGCCAAAGATGTTGCCACCTAATACACACCTACAAACATGGAGAAGTCTCCAACCCACTTGGTGTGTCCTTGGAGGCACAAACTTGAATCCAAACCCACTATCACCTCAATCTGGACTCCTTTCGTCTAGGCTCACTCCTAGGGAAGCCAAGGGGGGTAGACCCTATTAAACTATGTGAAGAATTTATTAGTCCTAGGAGTTAATTGATTTGTTGATTAGTATTACCCAACCCAATGACAAACAACCAATGCAATATTCAATCTTTCAATGATAAACACACCTTTGTTTATTAAACCACAATTAGACCAGTGCCTGAAGATTATCCAATTCCAATTATGCTAATATACACAAAAGAAAAATAAGATTACAAGAATAATACAAATTAAGAACTATCTACACAATGAATTAAAAAATAACGTTATACAATTACTTTAAAACAAAGAATGAATAAATAATGCTTATAACTAAATCAATATAAATATTTACACATGAAAATAACTTGCATAGAAATGAATGGAATGGAAATACTTAAAAATAAATTGCAAGGAATTGTAAATGTTGTGCAAGTGTGTAGGTTTCTTTTAGTTGATTTTAAGTCTCTCTTTAACTTAAGGGCTTAGATGTGAAAAATTGCAAGCCTAATGTATGTGACTGCCCCAAGTCCTTATCCCTTAGCCAAGAGGAGATGTTGGGTGCTCAACAAGAGAACAACAAGGTTCTCCCCTAGCTCCACAGATCAAGTCCAAAGTGCTTGGGCGCTCAACAAGGAGGACACTTAGTGCCATGAAACCGTCTCCGACTTCAACCCCTTCTAGCCTCCACAAGTCACCTTATTTTAGTGGCCAAACAATAATGGAGAATGGGTGCCTAATTAGACTAACCACTCAATTATTTGCCTTTTCTTATTACCCAAGATCCACAAAGTGGCAAAGGGAGAGAATATGGGGCAAAGGCGGGGTAAATTATATTTACTTTACAACAAAAGAAATTTTTATACACTAGCCAACACAATATTGCAGGATGGCATAGCCACTCACATGCAAGGTGTGGACAAACAAAAATTAATTGCTTAAAATAAATAACTTTAAACAAATTAACCACACTACTTTGGCACAAGCGATTTTGTGGCAAAGGTGGACAAAGTTAACTAAAACAAAAATCAGAAAATTATTTCTAATCCTAGCCGACACGATTTTGCAAGGATGGCAGAGCCAAGCACAATGCAAGGTGTGGACAAAAATTATTAAAATTATTTACAGATTTTAAACTTGGAAAGAAGTAGAAAGTGCAAGCTCAAGAGACTCTCTTGGGCTGTTTACAATAGCTTTAGAAAGCGAGAGAGAGAAAGGGGCTTTGTACCAAAGCTTAGTGATGTTCTCTTGAGCTTCTAGTTGCCTATTTTGGACAGCACCTCCTCTTTTTGTGGTGAAAACCTGCATAAAACAACAAAGAAAGCTTGCTGGAAAATTCTAAAAATCACCACAATATGTTAGTTTTATGTTAGCATATGTATATAAATTTTTACAGAAAAAATATGAACTTGAAAATTGGAATTTTTAGCAAGATTATGATGATTATATGCTTAGAAAATAAATAAATAAAGGGCTGAAATTAAAACAGAAAATTAATTGAAGCAAAATGGAGCTTTAGGAGTTCCTCCTCCAAGCTTTGGAAACTTGCAAATCTGTAAACCCTTACTACACAATGAGGCAAGAAGGTGAGATCCTTTAAGAGGCCTACAAAATACATTGTAAGCTCTAATAAAAACAAATCACATAAATCTATAGCAATACTACTACAGATTTATCTCTAGCAAAATACTTTGCCTAGGGTTCTTCAAGTAAAACAATGTGAAGCAAGAATAACAAAACCTACAATGTTACCTCACCAAGAGAAAATATCACACAAGAGTAGCCAATAGAACTAAGAATACACCATGAAAGCACCAAAGAACACCAAGAGATCCTCCAAAGCTTCACTTTATGGCTCCAAGAAAGGTTACCAAGTGGTGAAGAAAATCTGAGGTCCTGACTCCTAACATGCTGCCAACTAGGTTTGTCTTTGACCTGAGATTGGCTCTAAGTTTCAACTATCTAACTGTTCTTTGCTGCTGTTTTATAACAACAAACAGTTCATGAACTTTTCTGCTGTTTTGTTATGGTTACATATGCTTTTAAGGTTCCCTTGCATGTAGTTTTAGTAGCCCATAGGTTAGCACATGCATACTTGAAATATATAACACACCTCTAGATCTTTACAACTATTATAATGATGTTCTAAACTCTAGCATGCATGAAATTAGGACACAAGAGTTTTTGGTCAACACAACCCTGAATAAAACCCGCTGGGGGAAAACCAGTTTGGAATGTAAGTCTATATAAGTGATGTAATAAATGTGAGATACAACAAGTACATAAAATAAATGAACCTGATACAAAGGAAACTCCTCTCAAGCTGCTATATAGGTCCAAGAAGGTGAATGCGCCCAAGCATGGTGTGCCCTCCTCACTTGTTGCTCAATCGCACTCAAGCCTTGTGCCCTTGCTGCTTAATGCTTTGTAGAAGAAACGACTCAAACACTTGCACACAAATCTGTCCTTGTGTGCAACCTCTCCAACAAAACACTCCAAACAACAATCTGCCAAGTATAAGACTTTCCCACTAGGTGTGTGCCCTCCTCCAAGCAAGCATGAACACCACAAATAAATGGGAGCCAAAGCCTCCTAGAGCCCTCCATGGAAGGAGGTGCCCTTTCTGCCCTCATCCTTTGCTTCCATTCCCATCTCCATTGCTCTCCTCAAGCTCTCCAAGACAATAAAAGAGTGAAATAGCCTCCTTAAGCCCTATGCGCCCCTCTTGAACCTCCATATGGAAACCTAAGAGATGGATGGCTAAGATCTTTCCATCCATTCTCTAATCAAAGGTTGAGATCATCCCACAATAATCTCACTCACAAACCCACTTTGGGTTAAGTTCCCTAAGTTCACTTTATGTCCCCTCATTCACCCACTTAGTGGATAATTAGTCACTTTTGCCGTAAGTGACAAAAATTCAAATTTTTGACTTAAGTGGAGTCAAAGCTGAATTAGACATAAAGTACAAGGTACATAGTCCCAATGTATTTCCCACTTGTGGTTAGAGACTCAAAACCACAAGGGGACCACTTCCCAAGGTACCCAAATCTCAACACTCCCTCTTACTGAGGAAAGTGTTTCTCACCAAGCCCATCTTGTCTCTGAAGTAGACATGCTTGCCCCTTGGCAAGGCCTTGGTGAGAATATCTGCAACCTGCTCGTCAGTCGGAATATATTGCAACTCTACTGCCCCTCGTTGAACCCAATCTCTGATGAAGTGGTATCTAATCTCTATATGCTTCGACTTGTCATGGAAAAATCGATTCTCAGAGAGTTTGATACAACTCTGATTATCGCAGTGAATGACAGTCGGAGGCAACTCCTGACCAAATAATCCTACTAGCATCTTACGAAGCCAAATGGCCTCAGAACTAGCCTGACTGACCGCCATATACTCTGCCTCGAATGAACTCAAAGCAATTGACTTCTGTTTTCGGCTGTACCAGGAAACAAGTCTTGAATCCAACCCAAAACAACACCCTAAGGTGCTCTTCCTGTCAGTAG
Source organism: Picea sitchensis (assembly GCA_010110895.2). Taxonomy (NCBI): domain Eukaryota; kingdom Viridiplantae; phylum Streptophyta; class Pinopsida; order Pinales; family Pinaceae; genus Picea; species Picea sitchensis. The sequence continues at coordinate 326,423 of SNQJ01S0005328.1, forward strand.
CACATCCTGCCCAGTCTGAGTCTGTGTAGCCAACCAAACTGACTCCATCACCTCTGATATAATCTAGGCCATAGGCCATAATCCATTGACCCTGCAATGTACCTCAAAACATGTTTTTCCCCAATCCAGTGAACACTCCTCGACTCTACCATGTACTCGCTGAGAGTGTTCACGACAAAACAAATATCTAGTCGAGTGTTGACTAGATACATCAACGATCCGATCAACTGTCTATATACTGTAGCATGCACCAACTGGGAATCTGAGGAGCTAAGCTTCTTCCAGTTGGTGACCATGGGAGTCGACATAGGCCTGTAGTCCTCCATCTGAAACCTGTTCAAAATGTCTGCAACATACTTCCCCTGTCCCAAGAAGATGTGACCCTCCTCCTACCATACCTCCATGCCCAAAAAATAGTGCATCAAACCAATGTCACTCATTTCAAACTCTGATGCAAGTCCCCGCTTGCACTCAACTATGAGATGCTCCGCTCCCGTGATGAACAAGTCATCCATATATAAAATGAGAGTGAGCGTGTCCTCACCTCTAATGATGTAATAGATGTTACGACCAACATCGCTCTTCTCAAATCCCATCTGAAGCAAATATGAGTCAATGCGCGAATACCAAGCTCTGGGAGCTTGCTTCAGACCATACAGTGCCTTTCTCAAAAGGCACACGTGAGACTCTCTCTCACTCACCTCGAACCCTTGTGGCTGCTCAATGTACACCTCCTCCTTAATAAAGCCATTGAGAAATGCGGTCTTTACATCCATCTGATGTATCCTCCAACCCATCTTCGTTGCTATGGAAATAATACTCCTAATGGAGGTGTATCTCACAACTGGTGCAAATGTCTCATCATAATCAACTCCCTCTACCTGAGAGAATCCACATGCCACAAACCGGGCCTTGTGTTTCTCTATGCTGCCATCTGCAACATACTTGGTCTTGTACAACCATCTCGAAGTCACAACTGACTTCCCCTCTGGCCTCAGAACCACCTTCCAAACATCATTGTGCATAATGGAGTCATACTCCTCTAGCATGGCCTCTCGCCAAACCTGCTGGTCAACTTCCTGCGCAAATGTCTGTGGCTCTGCATCTGAGATGCTCGTCACCATCCCCAAGTAGGACCCAAGCCTCTTTGGTGCTTTTCTCTCTTTGAACTGTCTTTTGGGCTCTCCTATGTTCTCCTTGGCTTCCTTCAGGTTCTCTTGAAACCATCTCGGTTTCCTCTTCCCTAGAGTAGTCAAAGGACACGTAAGATCTCCTCGCCCAAAAGTATCTGCCTTAGACCTAATCCCAACACTCTGAGATCCTAAAGTCTATGCACCCTATGCCTGAACCCCTTGTGCCTGTGAACCTGAAGCTGTGCAAGGTGACATTGTCACCCCTGAAATTAGTGTACCAGACACCTGAGGTTGTGCTCCCTCTGAAACATCAATCTGTGCCTCTGCATCATCCTCAATACTGACTCTCGACTTGAGAGACCTCCGAAAAGCTCTACCCTCCTCAAATCTAACATCTCTGGTCACCACCACTCTCCGCTGTGATGGAATGTAAATCCGGTAGGCCTTTGAGACCTCTGAGTATCCAACTAGAATCCCCTGCTGGGCTGTGGGGTCTAGCTTTGTCCTCCTCTTTGAGGGGACATGAGAATAAGTCAAGCAACCAAAAATCCTGATGTGCTCAACATCGGGCCTCCTACCAGTGAAGGCCTCCTCAAGAGTCTTCTTCCCCAAAATCCTGTGGGGACTCCTGTTCTGCAGATAAATTGCTGCAACTCTCGCCTCAGCCCAAAGGTATCGAGGCAAACTTTGCTCATGCAGCATAGATCTCGATGCACCTGTAATCGCTCTGTTCTTCCTCTCGGCAACCCCGTTTTGCTGGGGGTTGTAAGGCATGGTCATGTTGTTGAAATAATGTAATTGCAAAGTGTATTCTTATTATTATTTGATATGTTATTCATTGGATCAATCCCCATTGTGGATTGATCATGTCGGCTATTGTAAAAGGACCAAATCCCCTTTTGCGGATTGGTCATAATGTAATTGTAATAGGCAAAAGAAGAAGTCGGCCCCATAATATATTTAAGAGGCCCGATAATATAATAAAGGTGGTTATAACCATCCAGTTTGAGAAGTTGGCCCTGCCAGTGAAGAGACACTTCACACGTGCCAGATTTGTATAAATAAGGAGGCTAGCACCTGACTTAGACAGACACCTCACTTGCTCATTGAGAGACAAGTTTCAGAATTGCAGTTGGAGAAAGAGAGAGAGAGAGTGGCGCATCTTTGGGAGAGGATCTTCTGTATTAGCTTGAGTTATCTCTTGGCATTGTATTGGCTATCTATAATGAGGAAGTTTTGCTGGGTTTTCTTCCCCTAGAGGGTTTCCCAGGATAAATGCCGTGTCTCTTGTGATTGTGTATTTCTCAGTGATCTTGTGTTATGCTATTGTTATATATTGAAATGCAAAGAACTATAATAATGGCTTAAACATTAACATGGTATCAGAGCCAAGCTGAAGGAAGCATCTTTCACAAGAGTGAAAAAAGTCACTGTTGCCATACATGCAAATTAGGGCTTTTTGATGGTGAAGCTTTTCAGCCCTAAAACCACCTAGAAAAGTGCGCCCTCCCCCAAGGATTACTTTGGCAATCTCAGCTCACCTTTTCAGTGGCTAGATCTCTTGGAAAGTGGAACCCTAGTTTCACAAAGTACCAAAAGTACCAGAAAACCAGTGTACCAGAAGTACCAGAGGTACAAGAAAACCAGAAGCACCAGTCCAGAAATCCACAGATCAAGTTTGGAGGAGCAAAAGTTGGATTTTCTCAGATCCAAACACACCAGGCTACTCGCCTCAGCCAAGCACACCTCCTAGTAAGTTCAGAATTTGATTTTGAGCATTTTCATTTTTCGGTCATTTTCCTATCTCCAGGTAAAAGATGTCTGCAAGCACTAAGCTTGTTGACAAGCTGGAAGGTGTGGAAAACTTCCGTGCCTGGAAGTATAAGATTGGACTCGTTCTTGAAGAGAATGACCTAGCAAAATTCGTCAAAGGAGAAATTCCGAAACTCGACGATGCTGCAGAAAAAGCCAAGCATCAAAAGGACACAATCAGGGCCAAAAGAATCATTGCAGATTCAATCAAAGACCACCTGATTCCTTATGTCTCATCTAAGAAGACTCCGAAAGAAATGTTTGATGCCTTGACCAGACTGTATGAAGGAAAGAACATAAACCGGAAGATGAATCTAAGAACTCAACTAAAGAATACAAGGATGCAGAAAGGAGAAACAATTCAGGAATATTTCTCCAGAATCTCAGAATTCAAAGAACAGTTAGAAG
>SNQJ01S0005328.1:353284-376264 GCA_010110895.2 Picea sitchensis
AAATATTGTAACTGCAAAGAGTATTCTATTTATTATTGATGTATTATTCATTAGATCAATCCCCTTTTGTGGATTGATCATGTCGGGTATTGTAAATGACCAAATCCCCTTTTGTGGATTGGTCAAACCCTAATTGTAATATGATAAATGAGAAGTCGGCCCACAAAATATATTAAAAGTGGTTATAACACCCAGAAAGAGAAGTCGACCCTGCCAGTGAAAAGACATGTCCTTTCAGCTCCTGCCAGATTGTATAAATAAGAGAGGCCAGTGCCTCATTTGTTCACTCACTCACTTGTTCATCAGAGCGCAAGTCTGGAGCTGCAGTTGGAGAAGAAGGAAGAGAGAGAGAGGCGCATTCTTGGGAGAGGACTTTCTGTATTGTTTGGTTTATTCTCTTGGCATTGTATTGGCTATCTATATTAAGGAAGTTTTTGCTGGGTTTTGTCCCCCATGAGGGTTTCCCAGGATAAATGATGTGTCTCTTGTGATTGTGTATTTCTCAGTGATCCTATCTATGCTATGGTTATCCAGTGAATTGAAAAGAAACCTAATAATAGTTTAAACTCTAACACAAAGTACCATTATAAAGTATCTATTGTAACATACTAGCTCGTAGCCTAGCGGAGGGCTTTCTGTAACAGTGAGTAGGCTGGCCCTACCCTTATCAGTGTATTAAGACTGGTAGAGGGTTTTTCCTATGCCAGTGGCGAACACTGGTGGAGGGTTGCCTGTACTAGAGTGAGAGTTAGCTGAGGCTGCTTCTTGTAACCCGTACCAGTGTGTTGACTGCTAGAGGGTTCTTGGTTGCTCCGTTTGCTCATCTTCCTTGTCTAGTTTGAACCCGATGGCACCACCTTTGAGGGATTTTTGTGAGTGACCTGTAAGCAGCTGTGCCCTTGTCATCTCATAGCCCAGCTTAGGCTTAGGGGTGGTGGCATTCAAGTTGAATGCCTATGGCTGGGAGGTGAATGCTTCATTGGCAACTATTTTTCCATTTTCATAAGATAATAAGTATCTCTCTGATGTTTTTGGTTGGTTTAAGTGATGGATTTAAGTGGTTTACATCCAATTTTGAAAGTTGTTCCCCATGTGGTTATGATTCTGCAAATAGTACTTTCTGTTAGATTGCATAATCTGGGTAGATAGCTTGGCAGTGCATTGAGTTAGCTGTTGAAGTGTGTTAGGAATATTCAGGGGGGTTGGTGCCCCATTTCCAAGGGAGCAGAGTCAGGCATGTGACATCGGTATGGTTTAAATGCAATTGACTGTTCCTATTGATTAAGAGAATATACAATCCTGTATGAAATACTTGGGACATGCTAGATATAAGAGATGCATATCGTTAACCTTCCATAATATCTTTGGCATTAAACTGAGAGATAGGTAGCCAGAATTCTTTTAAAATTGGTTCATGCATTTCTTACATTGATCTTCTGTGGTCTATTGTAGATGATAGTCGTCTTTGATAAATAAACAAATTTCTAGTCTTTATTAAAAGATGCACACTTTTGGTTCAATAAGTGAAATAATTTGTATGCCTATTCATGATTTGTATGCCCATGTATTATACCTTCCTTTCTAATGAAATTAAGTTGCAAGACTGATAGTAGTTTCTTCTTATTGGCGATTCGGCAGATGTATGCATCACAATATTTCGTGCAAATTTCAGAGCTTTTGAAGAGACTTCCTCGTGTAATTCTATTGCTTCTAAAGACTAATGACTGCTTACGTGCGGTGGATAATGCCCTGGTATCTCTTCCCCTCTATTTGTAAATGAAACAAAAAGAAAAATCTTGTTAACGCTTCGTTTCATATGAGTATGTATATGGTATATATAAATGGGATTTTCTTTTGAGCATGCATTATCTATTTTTGAAAGCATCCTAACCTCCTACTTGTTTTTTCCTTGTTCTCAAGTGATTTCAATTTTAGGCAGTCTAAAAAATGTAGCATGTTATATAATTGCATACATTTGAATAATTCTTTAACAGATATGCCGAATTGATCACTTAGTAGTGTTTTGTTGCCTTGCTCAAGTAAAATCTCGAGAACCAGTAGAAGGACCTAAGAATATTGCATGAATATATTAAGCAACTCCCTCTCTTAAAATTTAGTTTCTTTGTAGACTACTTAAAACTATGAAAAATGGACAGAGTGACTTACAAAGTTATGCACTGCATTTGAAACACTCAGGAAAGAATTATATGAAGTAATTTATTAATCATTATCCTATGGGCACTTCCCCAACTTCTTTAGTTGCCTTGGGCTGTTTCTGTTGTCTCTTTGTGGAGGTAGGATCAGTTCTTGTCTCCACATAGCTAAATTTTGTCTTCGATTATGCAGGGAGCATCTGTCAACACGTATGTCATCATTGGGAGAGTCTCATCAATGGCAGCTGCGGAGTTGCAGCTGTCACAAGGGTCATCTATTTGGTCAGGTTTGAGTATTTATTTAGATAAGTTGGAAGTGGAAGCTCGTCTCCTTGCTTTACAAGTTGCTGCTTGGCTAATAAGCCTTCAAAGATTTTTGAGCTCATTTGGTATGAGATTGGGGTTCAGCGAGCAGGTATTGTAGTATCTCAGGTATTTATACTCGGTTGTATTTCTGGGGATTCAATTTTTTCCATCAAGGAAAGGACTTTCATGGGGCATTTTTTCCATGGAATAAGAGGAAATTAATTTCTCTGAAAAGGTATATGCAATTTTCTGTGCACGAATTGAAATAATTTTTTTTTCAATACCTTGGTTCAGAAAAAACATTGTATCTAGAACAGTGCCATTCATATCAATAAGTTTTAAAGCATAAGAGAGCAATGTCTTCTGTCATAATTTTCTTTGATGAAGACAATTTGATATCTGAAAAATATTGTTTAGCAAAAAATTGATATGTTGTGTCTGTTGATTGCTTATTGCACCAAAAGGCGCTAGATATACAGCCCAGTATGATAGAGATGTTGTCACGTACGTGGGTAATGCTTATGTGATCATATGTTGGCTTCAAAAACTATAATACTTATAATAAATAATAATAATCATACTATATGTTAGTCAAATATATATACAAACTAGAACAAAAATATCTCTATATATATGAAAGAGAAATTTGATAAATACACTCCTTATAAAAAAAGCTATATAGAGAAATAAAAAGAGAGATACCAGATTTAGACATAAATAAAAGTACTACAGATACGATATTTACATAAAAATAATATTACAATGCAAATATATATTGAAAATAATAAAAAACTATATCTTTATATATCCATATCTGTGTAAGTTTTGAGTTCTGAGTTCTACTGAGTGGAGTGAGACTACAACTAGCCTAGATCCATCTTAAATGATCAGAACATTTACAAATCAGGATTTGATCACTTTCAGCGCTTGATAGATCTGGGGTTAACATGGATCTATGTTGGTTACTTGCGTTTCTGCTTATCTCCTGCAAATACTCAAGCTGCTTACATCATTGTGCTTATTAAGCTATGCTGCTTTGTTTAAAAAATAAATCTGTTAAGACAATAATTATATGATCACTTGATAGGAATCTTGGCAATGGTGAGATATAAACACTTGGGATTTTGTCACTAATAATCATGGTGATCAATTTGTTGTTCAGTGAACTTGGTCATTAACTTAAAGTGTCATGGAAGATCACGATAACCATGGCAGTCGTTTTTGTTTGTTGGTGAACTAGGTCACTCACTTAAGTTTCATGTCAGAACACCACTTTTCTACCTGACCCAGATTCAACATAATAAACAAAATATCACTGGGGTTTTAATCAAGTGATAGGACTCTCCAGAAGCTCAGGCCATCTAAATATAATCAACAATATTTTGAAAGCTTTCCCGGATTGTAGTTGGTTAGTCAGCAGATAAATGCTAACTTAACCTTTTATGTTATCATGAATCGAGCTCACTTTGAAAAGGATTCCTTTACTAGTAATGACCTAAAAATGACCATGCCATAGATTTGTTTGTTCAATCATTTATCTTTTTTATGCCATTTTCATTGTTTGTATTTCAAGCCTTATCAGCTGTGTTTCCTTGAATTGGCCTACGTTTTCCATCCAAAGGGTACCCAGAAGGGTTGGAAAGTAGTTCTGGACATAAAAAGTCACAAAACTTGATCATAAGAATCACGATGGTCCGAAACATCAACTTCTATTCTTGAGGTTCTATTGTTTAAAAAATTGCTAATCATTTCATAATCCATATCCAACATAATATACAAGTATCACTCTGGTTTTAATCAAGTGATAGATCTCATTAGAAGTCCAGACTGTCTGAAAATAATCAACAATGTTCTAAATGCTTTCTTGGGATCGTAATTGGTTAGTCAGCATTTAAACCCCAACATAATCTTTTATTTATCAGGAATCTAGCACATTTTCAAAAGAATTCCATAACTAGGATGCCCTAATTATTAATAATAATTACATGCCATAGATTATTTAGTATATCATTTGTCATTCATGTGCCATTTCCAGAGTTTGTATTTTAGGTGCTAATCAGTTGTGTTTTCCTGAATTGCCCTAAATTTGTTATCTAAAGGGAAGCTGGAAAGGTTGAAAATTAGTTTTTGATTGACAGTCACAAAACACGACCATAAGAATCACAATGGTTCAGAATATGGACTTCCAAGGGAACATTTTCTTGAGGGTCCGCTGTCTTAGAAAAATTCACAGCGATCATGTCATAATTCAGCAATTGATCATCACATATTGAACTGAAGTTTTGAAGATGAGATGTCTCAAACTAAAATGCTAGTTGAGAATATATAAATGAGAAGAATTCATAAGAGGAGAAAATGAATGGAAAGGAAAGGAGGAGAAAACAAAAGTGAGGAAAGAAAAGGAAGAAGAAAACTATAATCTCTTTGATCCTTTTGAATTGGAGTTTTATATTGTTGAGAAGGTAAATTTTATTAAACTCGAAAAGGGTTACAAAATGAGCAGCAAATATGTCTATCAACTAAGCAAAAATCAAGAAATATACAACACTTGCTATGAAACAAAAAGGCAAAACCACATATTTAAATCATTGAGAGGTACTAGGAATTATGCACGAGTTCTTGTGTGTTTATGCTCAACCATCCTTATTAGCGGAAAGGGTTGAACTTTTGAGCCCATTAATATTAAATATTAACGAAGGGTATTGGAATTGCCTTAAACAAAGGTAGAGATCAAACCATTGGTTGAGAGGAACACCACCATCTTCAACGATCAGTTCAATGTCTAGTCTAAGGATGACTATTAGAACTATATGTAGAGCTTAGACAAGGGGTCAAGAAGATGCCCCTCATTGATGCACTTAGAGGTTCCCCTCTTGACTTCCAAATTGGTGAGACAATAGTACTCAAGACTAGGTTCAAAATAATGAGCACTTTATAAGCAAGGATTTGTGCTCAACTTTCATTCTTTTCATAGATTTATTAGACATTGTTATGCCCACATGCTATTTCATGCATAGAAGAAGACTTGTTGAGGATGGGCTATTTCATATATAGAACAAGACTCGTGGAGGGTGAGTTAGGTTCTTTGGTGATTTGAACTTCCCATTACTTTGCTAGCTCTTGTAGATCAATCCATGATAATTTATAAGGTCAAATGCTTGTGAATAAATTCTCTTAAATCCCTACCTACCATATTTACTATGCAATCAATAGAATTTGTGTAGCTCATCATGAATGATTACTTGGATTAATCGATGACATTTTCTACTCAGTTGGACCCTTATATTGTTGATTTAAGACATTGTAGACTTGAAATTGTGTGAATTTGAAGTTTGAAGGTAATAAGAACTTATTTTTTGCATAGGAAATGAGGCCCCTATTACCCTCACTTCTAGGGGTAACTAGAGGATATTTTTTCTCCATTATCCACATTTAAGATAATAGTTCTGATGATGCCATTCTAGACTCTCCATAGACAGTTGCCCATAGATGCTTTCCATTACATGCTCTGCTCTCTCAGATGACATGGTGCATTACACATTGAGGTATATTGTTCTGACACTTAATATCGAGTGATAATGTCAATGTTTGGGGCATGAAAATGATGATCATGGGTTGAATTCAATAATGAATCATGATGCTTTGAATTTATACTTTTTGCCTTGTTTCACCTTGGTGGTTATCATCATCTCCTAGTCCAATGTTGTCACTCTTGGGCGATGTTGTATTAATGGGAGGCCTTATTGGGGGTAATGTGTCCATATCCCTTACAATGAATAACATATTCCATTTATGCTTTATCCATTGTCTTTTTTTTGAGTTGATTGTTACATGTATCCCAAAAAGGTCCATGCTTCATAATCCCATGCGAAGAAGAGGCTTGAGTGTTTGAGGTTGGTGTAGCATCATTTAGAAAGAATGAAAACACTAATTCAAAATGCAGGGCAAAAAAAAAGTATTAAAAATCAAGAAAAAAATGAAGCATGAGTTCTACTCCCTCGTTAAGAGGCCATCACCCCAAGTCTTATGCAATGAATGCATACATAACAAAAGGACATAGCAAATCAAATGCCAAAAGCCAGAAAAGGTTAAAGCTATAAAGAAAAAGGCAAACAAGGGTTTGGAAAGACACAACGCTGAGGAAAGGGTACCTCATTGCCTAAGTGCTCTCTCTACAAAGGCACTCATGAGGATGACTATCATACATGGTCATGCATGTCACTAACAATCTACCCATGAAGTAAATCCCAATCCATACCACATACCATTGCACATACTCCTTGATGGATTCCTTGGAACATTCTTCTTATCCTGCGTATTGACACACCTAATAGGGGGTGGTAATGATCCTCAAATACCTAAACTTGGAAATTGTATAACTTGGTAAGCTAGTTTGAAGTTTGAAGATGATACTTGATGAGATCTATCCAATGGATTTTGTATTGACATGACTCGCTCTATAGTTGTGTTTGGATTGTGTACCTTTCCTTTGGTCTTTATGATGCATTGGACCACATGAGCCCCCTTAGATGATGGATTGCACATAGCCACATGTTTGGTTGACACTTGGATCCTTTGGAGGATATGAGGGGCTACTAGCACACTTTTATGGAGGCTATCCCCACCACTTGAGAGAGGTCATTCCGCACTTCTAGGAGGACGCTGATCCTTTTGATGACATGACTCCCTTGACGAGACACTCTAGTACACATGGGGTATAACTTTGAGCTTCTTGATGATGGGACATTGCATGTTGATGATGATTTGATGCGATGGTCCACCTCTAAAGGACGTTGGACCTTTCCTTGCAGATATTGGACTTGGAGAGATGATGTGGTACCTTTTCATTGATGATGAAACATTGTACATTTATGATGATGGGGCATCTTAATGTGATGTTGGAGCTTCTTGATGATGATATGGTACCTTTTGATAATACACCACATCTTTTAGAGACACGAGACACTTCTTGGAGATAAAACGTTGCACCATTTCATGGAAATGTTTCACTTTTGAGGCCATATTTACCACTTTGGAGTGTCAATCATCCCCTTCATGACACCACATGTGCTACATGAGTGAGATTTAGAGGACTCTTTTTAGGGACAATTTGTTGTTTAAGCTACTTTACTTCATCTTAGAGGCATCGTTGGGGGTCTTAGAGACCTATCCACTCATGTATCATGGATATTTTATGTTTTGTTGCCTTATCTCTAGGGTTTGAAAAATATAAAGACATTATTTTATGTTTTTAGGGCTTATATTGTGTGAGAAGGGTGCTAGATCTCTCATATAAATAAGATAAGTGCTTTTCACTTGTAAATTATTGCTACTTATGGATATATACCACTATTTGTCTACTTCTACTTGTTCTCTTATGAAGAATGCTATGGATGGTTAGTTAGAGTGATTTTTTAGAGGATATATGCCTGTGGATTCTCTACTACTATTTGGATATTCATTGTTAGAGTTTTGATGGATGAAAGATTTATTGAGTAAGTGGTCTCTTTTCATCTTGTGGTTATGTTTATGAATGCATTTAAGTGAATGTTGTTTTTGTTGGGTTGGTTGAGCATTGTTTTTGTTTATGAATGCATTTAAGTGAATGTTGTTTTTGTTGGGTTGGTTGAGCATTCTCTTGGATTATTCTTGAACACACTCTTCCATCAAAGCTCTTGGAAGGTTTCTAGTGAAGAACCTTCCCTTGAATTGTCCCTCAACATTTTAGGAGGATTTGCTAGGGTTAATAGTGAACAACCTCTAGGTATCACCCTGAAAAATCCACCCATTTCTCTCTAAAGGGATCCTTCATTTATCTCGCATGCCCAAAAATATAGTAGTCACTAGTCACTCTCCCAATAATGAATTCTTTAATTCTTAAAATTACTCTCTATTTACTGTTTTAAGGTCAATTTTGTTGATATTATGGTAGTTGCGGGAGGTATCAACCTCCATGTGTAACCTCTGAATAGATTATAATATTTTGGAAGTTAGAGAAACCCTAAACATATGTGTAGAAACCCTAAATAGATGTGTAGAAACCTTAGAAGACAAGTCGACTCAATAAAATAAGTAATATTAAAGTATTAGCCTCTAAAAGGAGCAGTCAACCTAAACATGTGACAAAGAGAACTATAAATAGAGGGCGCTTGAGCTCATTTGGACACTCACTCACTCACAAGCTCACACAAGATAAAATGGTGCACAAGTCTGGAGGAGTCATCAAATTGCAACGACTGCAGCTGGGTATTGGTCTTGGTTTCTAGTTTTGGGACTTTTTGCTTGGTGTGCTACCTTTGGAGAAAGGTGCGCTATCTCTTGGTTATCTGTTGGGTCTGGTACCACTTCCATAATTATTTTATTTGTCAAGGTTATGGTGCTTGGGGGTGGCTGTGTGCCTATGGTTGGGTGAAAATATTGTGATATTGTCTATGGTTAAACGAGCACATATTAACATGTTATGGGCCCACACCACCTTCAGGACAATCTAACCACTAGAAGGTAAAGTGACAATTTTTCGTTAGCTCGTTGTGGCACCAGTTGCAACTGCAACTAGGGTTTTTGATCTTGCAGTTGCAACAAACCCTAACCTAACTTTCTGGGCACTTCAAGAGAGACATTTACCATAATTCCTGGATATTCTAGTGCACTTTAGCCTAACACACCTCTTGGTACTCTCAACTAGCAAAAATGCCAAGGTTGAATTTTTGGTCAAAGTTAAAAGCAATCATGACTTACTCCACAAAGACAAAAAACAAGCTAGAAGGAGCTTCAAACTTTAGAGCATGGATGACAAGGATTGACCTCATCCTTGCCAAGAACAAGGCTCTAGATATTGTGAAGGGCAAGATCATGGAAGCACAGTTTGAAGCAGGAAAATAAAATGAACCTCAGAACGTTGCAGCAATGGAGAAGTTTAAGGACAATGACATCAATGCCATGAGTATCATTGTGGAATCTGTAAAAGATCACTCGATACCCTACATATCAAATCTTGACTCATCCAAGAAGATGTATGATACCCTAACTAACCTCTTTGCAGTCATAAATATTGGACAAGTGATGAGTCTGAAGAATGAACTTTGTGACACAAAGATGACTAAGGATGATATTGTAGCCTGATACTTTGTAAGGATTTCTCAGTTGAGAGATCAACTACAAGCCATTGAAGAAGTTATTCCAGAAAACGAAATTGTGAATATTGCACTTAATGGTCTCTCTAGATAATGGGATGCATTCGCTGCAAGCATGAACACAAGGAATGAGTTTCCAATGCTTGAAGAACTTTGGACCTGTTGCTCACAAGAAGAGACAATGATAAACTCAAAAGGAAGATATCAAAAGGAAGAGGATGCTTAAGACTATGCAACAAAGTTCAAGAGACATGGAGGTAAGAAAAGATTTGGTTCAAGAAATAAATTCAATCATAAGAGAGATATGTCAAAGGTACAATGTTATGGATGCCATGATTATGGCCACTACAAAAAGGATTGCCCTAAACTAGCAAATAAGAGAAAGGAAAGACACCATGCGTTCGCTGCCAATGATGAAAAACTTTCAAAGAAAGCCATGCATGAAGAAGCATATTTCTTCTACTACTCAACTCTTACATGATCCTTTGAAGATGACGTGTGATTGATCGATAATGGAGCTTCAAGACATATCACTGGTGATTGTGAAAATCTCTCAAGCATGAAGGAAAAGGAAACCTCTCATGAAGTGGAACTTGGAGACAATAACTCCTATGCAGTCAAAGGATTGGGAAAAAGCTTCTATCAAAATGGAATCAGGTAACAATGTTCATTTTAGCAATGTTTTATATGTTCTTGGTTTGAAAAAGAATTTAGTATCTATTTCTTGCTTGGAAGACAAAGGAGATAGAATATCCTTTGTTGATGGAAAAGTTTTTGTATGGTCTAAATATTCATAATTGAAGATGTTAGAGTTATTGGGATACGTGAAGGAAGATTGTATAATATCCTAGGTCAGAAGGCTCAAGGTCTTGTACATGATGAACTCAATCATAGTGAGTTATGGCATAGAAGGTATGCTCACCTTCATTATCAAGCATTGCGATCTCTAAAACAGATGGTTGTAGGCATACCAAAACTACAATTAGTACACGAAGGTATTTGCAGAGGATGTGCACTTGGGAAATATATTAAGAAGCCATTTCCAATTAGTGAGAATAAATCTAAGGAGATCTTGGATCTGATACACTTAGATGTATGTGGTCCTATGCCAGTGAAGTCTCTAGGAGTCTCTCTTTACTATGTGACGTTCATAGATGACTTCTCAAGAAAGACTTGGATGTACCTGATAAAGACGAAAGACAAAGTATTTGGCAAGTTCCAAGAATTCAAAGTTGAAGTGGAAAACTTGACAAATGAGAAGATCAAGACGATAAGATCTGATAATGAAGGAGAATACACCTCCAAGGAGCTCGTTGCCTTTTGTAAAGAAGCTGAGATTAGGGGGGAGCTAATTGTCCCACATAATCCTCAATAGAATGCTGTGGTAGAAATAAAGAGCCGTTCCATTGAAGAATTTGTTAAGGCAATGATGAATGACCATAATCTATCCATGTTTCTATGTGGAGAAGCAGTTATGCCAACTGTATATATTCAAAATAGAATTCCTCATCGTATATTGAAGAACATGAGTCCAGAAGAATCCTTCTCTGGAAAGAAGCCAAGTGTGGAACACTTAAGGATCTTTGGGTGTCCTGTCTATATTCGTGTTCCCAAGGACAAAAGGAAGAAGTTGGAATCTTCAAGAAATAAGGGCATATTTGTTGGATATAGTGATACATCAAAAGCTTACAAAATCTATGTCCCAGGTCAATAGAAGATTGAAATCAATAGGGACCTAACTTTTGATGAGAAGATTGCCTTCAAGAAATCTATAGAAGATCCCATAGACTCCAATGATGAAGAAGAATATGAAGACCCCAAGGAAGATAGTACATGTTCACTAGAACATCCTAGTGAAGAACCAAACCAACCACTTGAACCTGTAGAACCATTTGTTGTACCTAAGAATAAAAAACGACCAAAATGGCTAGAATCCACCTTACAAGAAGCATAAAGGCATAAAGCTCCCAGTGGCACCTTCAGGGCCCAAAAGATTCTCTAGTTATGTGGTACTCATGAAAAGTCTTGTCAATGCAGAACCTTCCACCTTTGAGGAAGCAACCAAGAAGAAAGAATGGAAGGAAGATACGATGGAATAATATCAATCCATCATGAAAAATGATGTATGGGAAATTGTTCCTAGACGTGAAGGAAAGTCGGTAGTAACTTCAAAATGGGTTTACAAGATAAAGCATGCAATAGATGGGAGTATCAATAAATAGAAGGCGAGATTTGTGGATAGAGGGTTCTCCCAGCAGGAGGGAGAAGACTATGATGAGGCGTTTGCTCCAGTTACCAGATATACCTCTATTAGAGCCATCATATCTCTTGCAACATCCATGGGTTGGATTTAACATCAGATGGATGTAAAGACCACTTTTCTCAATGGAGTAATTGAGGAAGAAACATAGATAGAGAAACTTCAAGGTTTTGAGTTACACCCAAGAGAAACCCATGTATGCATATTAAAGAAGGCCTTATATGGAATCAAGCAAGCTCCAAGAGCTTGGTATGCACAAATTGATAGTTGCTTGACGAGACTTGGATTTTCCAAGAGCTATGCTGATCCAAACCTTTATTACAAGGTTGTGAATGTTGCACTTGTGATCCTACTACTATATGTTGATGATTTGTTTCTAATAGGTGCAGAGCCTCTCATTATTCAGTTTAAGAAGGAGCTATCCTCTGAATTCGATATGAAGGATCTTGGTCTCATGCATGAAGTTGAGAGACTCTGATTCTAATCCAGTAGACTCGTCCCTGTACCAACAATTGATTGGCTCATTGATGTATTTGGTGAATACTCGATCGAACATTTGCTTTGCGGTTAACACATTGAGCTAGTTCTAGGTGGAACCTAGACATGAGCATTGGATAGTTGCAAAGCATATTTTGAGATATCTTCACGGGACGCTAAATTATGGTTTGAGATATGCCTTAAACATTGATGTACAACTGCATGGATTTACTGATTCAGATTGGGCAGGGAGTGAAAATGACATAAATAGTACTTCTGGTATATGTTTCAGTTTGGGATCTGCTATGATATCATGGGCTAGCAGGAAACATAAGTCTGTTGCACTCAACACTGTAGAAGCAGAGTATATTGCAACTTGTGATGCTTTTATGGAAGCAGTATGGCTCCGTAAGATGGTTTCTAGACTATTTGATCAGGCGCTGGATTCGACTGTGATACATTGTGATAATTAGAGCTATGTTAAGATTTCAGAGAACCCTGTGTTCCATGGCAGGTCGAAGCACATTGAGATCAAGTACTATTTCTCCGTGATAAAGTCCAGAAGGGAGAAGTGATTCTCCAGTACATCTCCATCAATGAGTAGACAACTGATATTTTGACGAAACTTCTGTCCAAGATAAAGTTTGCATACTTGAGGGACAAGATGGTACTCATGGAGATTGCTCCCTTGGTTGAAAAGGATGAAATGACTTCCTCGATTGGGAGGGAGTGATGATGTACAAACATTCTCCCTGTGGAGAATGGTCCAGGTTGATAGATTGCTGATGTGTATCATGCTAGTACAACTTAGATATGATGCTTCAACATCATGCTAGTACAACTTAGATATGATACAACTGTCCTGAGACACATCATGCTAGTACAACTTATATATGATGCATTAGCATCATGCTAGTACAACTTAGAGATGATGCATATGTCTGAGTCACATCATGCTAGTACAACTTAGATATGATGCAGTAGCATCATGCTAGTACGACTTAAGGTTGATGCATGTGACTCGCTTCATGCCAGTACAACTTAGAGATGGTGCATCGACACCATGCTAGTACGGCTTAGAGATGATGCACATCATGCTAGTACAACTTAGATATGATGCATTCACATCATGCTAGTACATATTAGAGATGATGTAGATGGTACTCCACATCATGCCATCACAACTTAGATATCATGCATTTGCATCATACTAGTACAACTTAGAGATGATACAGTGGAGAGGATAGTTCTTGTAGCCATTGAGGACATTCATCATTTGTTGGGACAATCATTCTTCTAGGACGTATGTCCGAATTAGAAGAATGGTCTTTGTATCACTCTGTTGGGTGAGTGACTTATGCGAGACACTCTGTTGAGTGCGCCGAGTTCAACACATGACTTATTCAACCTCATGCCCGATTACTCAAATGGAGCATGGCCTCAAGAGATGATGCAGTTGATGATATATTTTTGATACCACGATGCTATCAGATGATATTGATAGTGGTGATGTTGCTCGTGACTTGATCTACGTGATCATGAGATAGCCTGTGTGGCTATGACGATGCTACTTGTTAATACCTCCTTAGCTAGAAGGGAGTGTTGATATTATAGTAGTTGTGGGAGGTATCAACTTCCACGTGTAGCCTCTGACTATATTAGAATATTCCAGGAGCTAGAGAAGCTCTAAACAAACGTGTAGAAACCCTAGAAGACAAATCGGCTCAATAAAAGAATTAATATTAAAGTATTAGCCTCTAAAAGGAGAAGTCGGCCTAGACAGGTGACAAAGAGCACTATAAATAGAGGGTGCCTGAGCTCATTTGGACACACACTCACTCAAAATCTCACACAAGATAAAGTGGTGCATAAGTCTGGAATAGGAGTGCAGCTGCAACGACTACAACTGGGTATTGGTCTTGGTTTCTAGTTTTGGGACTTTCTGCTTGGTGCACTACCTTTCCAGAAAGGTGTGCTATCTCTTGGTTATCTGTTGGGTCTGGTACTGCTTCCAGAATTATTCTATCTGTCAAGGCTAGAGTGCTCGGGGGTGGATGCGTGCCTATGGTTGGGTGACAATATTGTGATATTGTCTATGGTTAAACGAGCACGTCTTAACAAATTTAAGGTTTTGTTACAACAAATTTTCATTTTCAACTATAAATAACCTCGACGTTTTGAATTTTATGCATATTGTTGACCTAATAAACATTGTTAAAACTCTAATTTATATTTTTAAAGTGTAATTATAGCCTTTTAGGGAAAAACATCTAGGGTTTTAAGTATGTTTTTATTTAAGTTTCTGATTTTGTTGGCTAATGAAACCCTAATTTCGCTCATTGTTTATCCCTCATAATTCATTGAATTATTTCTTGTCAAAGGGCTATTTTATTTGCTGCTGTAATAACTTATTGTACTGTTGTAATTTGACATATTCTTCTAAGTTTTACAATAGCTTTAGTTTTTTTTTTTTTTTTTTCCCATTTTTAGTGTTTGGTGATCCTTTTGAGCCTTGACTTTACTTGTAAAACCTCTTAAATTGACCTAGATTCTCATTACTTTAAATATAGAAATTGCATTGTCTTACCACCTCATTAAAACCTTGTCTATTTTATTTTATTGGTGACAGTTTAAGTAGTCACCCTAGGGGGTCCTAAACTTGAGTGTGTCTTGCCTAGTGATTCTTGGAGGCTACTGGGGATGCCTCCCTTGTGCTGGATTCCACTCCTTCACTAAAAAGAGGGAATTTATTGTGTAGGTGACACCATTAACATCTTCCATGTTCCACTAGTCTTAGTGCTTTGTAAAGGCTTAACACTTGGTGCTAGATTATGTGGTAATGTTTTAGCGCATTTGACAGGGATAATTGAATCATTCTTCTTGGAAACCTGAAGTCTATACATCAACATTCTTTTGATGAGTATACATCGGAGTCCAATCTAGTGTGCTTATCTAGTGACTCCACAACAAGATAGCGTAGTGGTTGGAACTTCCAACCAAAGAAACTTTCTAGGTACGTTGATCCTCCTAAGGTCTATAAGAGAAAACATGTTCCTCCAACTTCTCCTGTGATAAGAACTCTCTTTAGTAATCATCCTATAGTAACTTCAATGGCTTTTCAACCATGGTTTACCAATGCCTATAAGGCATTATACATGTCTGAAATTCAAGGTTTCCCTCATAACATGCCTGATAACTTTGATAAGTGGTTACCAAAGTTTTCTGGGAGAAATGTCATTACTGCTCAAGATCACTTGTCTTCTATAACATTCTTAATACTCATTATATTCCTAATGAAGTGAAGGATATAGCTATGCAACTTTTCTCTATGTCTCTTGAAGAAGAGACAAGATCATGGTATAATAGTCTACCTGAGAAGAGTATCAAGTCTAGGAAAGCTTTCCATGATGCTTTTGTAAAAAGATGGGCCATAAGGAAAGATTGTAGACTTTTTCTAACCCAATTCCATGAGATCAAGAAGAAAGACCATGAATCCATGAAAGAATATGACCAAAGGTTTAATAACCTTGTAGAACAAATCCTTGATGACCTAAAACCAAGGGAGGGTGCCATTCTCTTACAATACACTAATGCATTGGATGGGAAACTTGGTTTCATGCTCATAGACAAATTCCCCGAGAACCTTGAAAGAGAAAAAGAATGGGATACTAAGATTAAAGATATTGTGTTAGCATCCAAGGTAGAAATTTTTCATGAACCAAGAGCAAATGTTGAAACCAAACCTAAGACTATGAATAATGTTGATCCTATTCTTGATGCAGTAATGGCTCTTGCGCAAAAAATGGATCAAATGACTACTAAGATTTTGAACTCCCAAGCTAATATTATGGATAGGTTAACCATTTTGGAAAGAGAAAGGGGTCAAACTAAGAATTCTTCTCCTAGACCTTAATATAACAACAATCAACAACCTAGAGGAAACCAAGGATGGAATAGGAATAGACCTCCTCCTGAGCAAAGAGTTCCTAGTATTCTTGCACCTTCTGATATGGTTAATCAATAATACATCCCTTGGTGCTTGTCTTGCAATGAGTGTAATAGAGAATGAGAATGTCCTAGAAATTAAGTCCACGAGGAAAGTGAAGATCCTAATAATTGTGAACGTATGAACCTTGTTGAAGATATGGATCCTATGCTTTCCATGGAGAAACCTACATTATTACAAGTGAACAAGTAGAGAAAATCAAGCAAAAGATTAGATGTTGCTAGGATAGAAAAGTTAGAGATGTTTAATGCCATAGATGAAGAGTCAAAGGAGAAGCTTAGGAAAGAGAAATACTTACAATATTCTAGAAGAAACAAAGCACATGAAGCTTCTCAAATTGATGATTCTCATCTTCCTCCTAGAAAGTGGACTAGATACCCTTTTCCTTTGGATACCAACCCTACTCCATCAACATCACATAAGAATAATGATATACATTTGAATGTTGATGTAAAGAATGCTTTGGTAAAGATCAATGTTCCTGTACCTCTCTTTGAGTTGATTAAGATTCCTTTGCAAATGGATAAAATGAGAAAGTTTCTAACCATGGAACCCGAGGACACTCCCATTGTATTACAAACCGTGGATTATCATAGAAATAATGGAGGTCATCCACCTTTTTTTATCACTTTGGTAGTGAATAACCTCCTCATTCATAATTGTATGTTATATTATGGGGCTTTCACCAATGTGATGTCCTTAAAAGTCATGAATGAATTAGGGCTAAATACAACAAGGACATACAAGAATGTATGTAGGATTGATTCAAAGGAAATCAAGGTATGTGGCTTGATTAAGAATCTTAGTGTTTACCTAGCTACCTTTCTTGATGGATGTTGTAGTGATAGATGTGCTCGATGCTTGGGGAATGATTTTGTCTAGGAAGTGGGATACAACATTGGGTGCTATTATCCAAATGGACTGATCTTACACAACCATCCTAGTCAAAGATGTAACCTTTGTCACTTTGTATAGGCAACCTATTGTTAAAAACCAATTACAAGTTCCTAGTGTTCATGTGGATGATTTTTATTGGAGTGATGATGGATTTGAAGAATTAGAGATGTGTACAGCTTCCGTGGTGCCAACAAAGGGTCTTTGTGAGGAACCTTATGAGATTTTGGAAGAACCTATCATTCCTTCACAAGCTTCTACTGATATTGATTATTCCCAATACTTTTCTATTCTTCTTTTTTCTTTTGAAAATAATATTGATGATGGTTTCCCACCCAAGAATGAAGATAATAACCAAACGTATGCCCTAACACAACCAAAGAATCAAGAATATGATACAATACCAAAGGGGCAATCTTTAGCCATAATTTTCACTAATGAGAATGGTAAAGACTTGGGGTTACACATGAATGACCAACCCAATAATGATAAGCAATATTCGAGTGCAATGTATTCTTCGCAAAATATTTTAGATTTTGATCATTCAATTAATCACCGAGAAAATATTTTGAGGGGAAATATTGATCAACTCATGAAGATAGATGAGCTTGATAGGCATGTTGTTGATCAAACAAAAGTAAAGAAAGACAGAATCAAAGAGGTACTTGATCATAAAGCAAGATAGACAATTCAAAGAAGGAGATCTTGTACTTCTGTGGTACAAGAGACAAGAGAGGCCAGGTTTTCATAAGAATTTTGGTAGTTCACGGCTTGCTCCTTATAGAATTGAAAGAAAGGCTAGGAAGAACTCATTTTACTTGGTTAGACCTAATGGAGGGAAGTTACCTTTGTCGGTTTATGGGCAACTTCTCACTCCATATTTCCCAACTTGCAGTTGATTTTTCTTTCCTTAGTTAGGTTTATGATAGTTGTAGGTCATATTGTGTGCATCTTGATTGTTCTCTCTCATTTATTGCTTTCACTTATTGCTTGATCATATGAATTTATAAATAGTTGTAATTTCACTCTACTATTGTCTTTCATAATAAAAAAGAAGAAGAAAATATAAAGAAATATTCTTTATTTTTTACTGTGTTTATTTTTTTTACCTTTCATCTACCAGTGGGACCATATCCCCCTTCTTGTATTTAGTAATGATCTTCTGTTAGAATGTAATAGGAAATTTTGTATTTGATGTAGAGTGTAGGTCTTGGAGTTCTAGAGGTTGCAGAGGTTCATATGCGCTCTACGGTGAGCACATGTCCCCATATTGGAGCCAAATGTTACCCCCGCACTTCTAGGAGTAACCAGAGGATATTTTTTTAATCCATTATTCACATTTCAGACAACAGTTCCAATAATGTCATTCCAAACTCTCCACAAATAGTTTCCCATAGATGCTTTCCATTACATGCTCAACTCAACTCACTCAGATGACATGGTGCATTACACATTGAGGTATATTGTTCTAAAAATTCGTATTGAGTGATAATGTCAATGTTTGGGGCATGAAAATGGTGATCATGGGTTGAATTAGTTAATGAATCATGATTATTTGAATTTATACTTTTTGCATTGTTTCACCTTGGTGGTCATCATCATCTCCTAGTCCAGTGTTGTCACTCTTGGGAAAAGTTGTACTATTGGGAGGCCTTAATGGGGGTAACGTGTCCATATCCCTTACCATGAGTAACATATTCCATATATTCTTTATCCATTGTCCTTTCTTTTGGGTTGGTTGTTACATGTATCCCAAGAAGGTCCATGCTTCATAATCCCATGAGAAGAAGGGGATTGAATGTATGAGGTTGATGCAAATTTATAAAATATAGTATAGAAAGAGAAAAATCCCCAATTCAAAATGCAAGGCAAAGAAACAAACATGAAAAACAAAGTATAAGAATCAAGAAATAAATGAAGCATGAACTAGCCCCTCGCTAAGAGGCCATCACCCCGAGTCCTATGCAATGAATGCATACCTAACAAAAGGACTTAGCAAATCAAATGTCAAAATCTATAAAGAAAAAGGAAAATAGGGGTTTGGAAAGACACAATACTGAGGAAAGGGTACACCATTTCCTAAGCGCTCCCTCTACAAAGGCACTCATGAGGATGACTATCATAAATGACCTTGCATGTTAGTGACAATCTACTCATGAAGTAAACTCCAATCCATACCACATACCGTTGTACATACTCCTTGATGGGTTCCTTGGGACATACTTCTTATCTTGGGTATTGACACACCTAATAGGGGGAAATAATGATATTCCCTTACCTAAACTTGGAAAATTCTGTAACTTTATAAGCTAGTGTCAATTTTGAAGATGATACTTTATGAGATCTATCTAATGGATTTTGCATTGACATGACTCACTTTATATGTTGTGTTTGGATTTTGTACCTTGCCTTAGGTCTTCATGATGCATTTGATCGCATGAACCCCTCCTGAGATGATGGATTGCGTATAGCTACAGACTTGGTTGACACTTGGATCCTTAGAAGGATATGAGGGGATACTAGCACACTTTTATGGAGGCCATCCCCACCATTTGAGAGAGGTTGTTCCACACTTCTAGGAGGACACTAAGCCTTTTGATGCTCCCTTGACAAGATACCCTAGCACACATGGGGTAGGACTTTGAGCTTCTTGGTGACAGGTCGTTGCATGTTGATGATATTTTGATGGTATGTTCCACCTTCTCTAGAGGATGTTGGGCCTTTCATTGAGGATGTTGGACTTGGAGAGATTATGTGGAACCTTTCCATTGATGATGGTACCTTTTGATGATCGGACGTTGCAAATTTATGACGATGGGGAATCTTGATGTGACGTTGGGGCTTCTTGATGTTGTTATGGCACCTTTTGATGAGACGTCACACCCTTTGGAGACATGAAACACCTCTTGGAGATCAAACGTTGCACCGTTTCATGGAAACGTTTCACTTTTGAGCCCCTATTCACCAGTTTGGAGCGTTCCCTTCATTAGGCCACTTGTTCCACACTTGTGAGATCTCGAGCACTCTTTTGAGGGACAATTTGATGTTTGATCTTATTTACTTGATCTTGGAGGCATCGTTGGGGGTATTAGAGACATATCCACTCATGTATCATGGATATTTTATGTTATGTTGCCTTATCTCTAGGGTTTGAAAAAGGTAAAGGCATTATTTTATGTTTTTATGAATTCTATTGTGTGAGAAGGGTGCTAGATCTCTCATATAAATAAGAGAAACACTTTTCACTTGTAAATCATTACTATTTGTGGAGATATCACTATTTGTCTACTTCTACTTGCTCTCTTATGAAGAATGCTATGGATGGTTAGAACGATTTTTTGGAGGATATATTCTTGTGGATACTCTACTACTATTTGGATATTCATTGCTAGCGTTTTGATGGATGAAAGATTTATTAAGTGTTCTCTTTTCATCTTGTGGTTATGTTTATGATTGCATTTAAGTGTAAAGTTGTTTCTCAAGGGTTGGTTGAGCCTTCTCTTGGATTATTCTTGAACATACACTTGTTATCAAATCTCTTGGAAGGTTTCTAGTGAAGAACCTTCCCTTGAATTGTCCCTTACCATTTTAGGAGGATTTCCTAGGGTAATTAGTGAACAACCTCTAGGTATCACCTTAAAAATCCACTCATTCCTCTCCAAAGGGATACTTAAGTGACCGCATATGCCCAAAAGAAAAGTAGGCACTAGTCACTCTCACAATAGTCAATCATTTAATTATTAAAATTACCCTCTTTTTATTTTTTAAGGTTAATTTAAGGTTTTATTACAACAAATTTTCATTTTCAGCCATAGTAACCTAGACGTTTTGACTTTTATGCATATTGTTGATCTAATAAACATTGTTAAAACCTTAATTTATATTTGTGAAGTGTAATTACATCCATTGAGGGTAAAATGTCTAGGGTTTTAGGGCTGTTATATGCTCTTTAATTTTCTGATTTTGTTGGCTAATGAAAACCTAATTTATCTCATTGTTTAGCCCTCATATTTCATTGAATTATTGCTTATCAAAGGACTATTTTATTTGCTACTATGATAACTTATTTTTCTGTTGTAATTTGACATATTCTTCCAAGTTTTACAACAACCTTTGTCCTTTTCTTCATTTTTAATGGTTGGGGATCCTCTTAAGCCTCAACTTGATTTGGGAAACCTCTTAAATTGACCTAGATCCTCATTACTTTAAATCCTGAACTTGTTGTCTTACCACCTTGTTAACACCTTGCCTATCTTATTTTATTGGTGGTAGTTTACGTAGTCACTCCAGGGGGACCTAGAATTGATTG
Organism: Picea sitchensis; assembly: GCA_010110895.2. Lineage (NCBI taxonomy): Eukaryota > Viridiplantae > Streptophyta > Pinopsida > Pinales > Pinaceae > Picea > Picea sitchensis. The sequence continues at coordinate 374,823 of SNQJ01S0005328.1, forward strand.
TGTCTTGCCTAGGGATTCTTGGAGGCTACTGGAGAAGCCTCCCTTGTGTTGTATTCTACTCCTTCACTAAAAAGAGGGAATTTGTTCACTGGGTGATAGTGATAACATATTCCATGTTCCACTAGTCTTAGTGCCTTGTGATGGCTTTACACTTTGTGCTAGATGGTGTGGTAAAAGTCCCTTTCCCATGGACAATCGATCTAACTTTATCCTTAGAGAATTATTTTTGAGAAGATTAGTATCATAAGCATGACTAGAAAATTTTTCAAACCTTGAGTTTTTTTTTAAGGTTATTGCAAGGGAATGGATTAGATAGTCATGAAAAAAATGGGATTTTATGTATAGGCTATTGAATGATGTGATTTACTGTCCTTTTATTTAATCAAGTAGATATATAAGGGTTTTCACTTAGTTTTGAAAATTGTGCCTAGGATTATGCCACTTGTAGAGTAGGAAGGTGTTTTTTCTTGTCTCGTGCTCAAGATTCTTGGAGCTATCACCTTCTCTTCTTTCTCACCCATTCAACCTTGGAAGATCCATTAAGGAGCACAATTTGTACATTTCTCTCTTACCTTCTTTATTGAAACCCTATTTGTTCCTTGTTTTCTTATCTTAGTGAAGTAAAATACGATTTCCCTATCACCAGTCTCCCAATCATTTAATGGGGATTAAGTAGTACCAACAATACAAAATATATCATCAACAAAAAGACTAGTTGGAATTTGAGAGTTCATACTCTTATACCACCACTTGCAAGGTTGGAAGTAAATATCTATAAAATGTAAATGTTATAAGATAGTACATATAATAAGACACTAGTGTGATAATTATACTACATACGTGTAGAGAAACAATTTTACGTATATAATGTTTAATAATTAATATATATTATAAGTTATACATTATTTATTATTTATATTATTAAAGTATATTATAGATGGCCTAGGCACTCTGTACCACATCGTTGATTTAGGATTTGTATGGTAAGGAACTTATGAAGGTGCTCTCAAGAATCTATATTTGCTTGGGTGCCTTTCTAAACAAAAGGTCTCATTAGGGCCTCGATTTGAAAATGCTTGTTGTTACTCGATCCTATGTAAAACTAAAGAGATCTTTTGTCATACAAAATATATGAAAGTGTTGGGATATTTAGACACTTAGGAGTTACTTAAGATCAACTTGGTCTAATGTGTCTTTACATAAAAACATGTTTCTTTAGTATGCATTAGTATGCATTTGTAATTATGTAATCCGACAATCATGATATGTTCTAGACATATAGTGATCCAACAACTCATGTTCTCCTTGATCTTAATGACTACATTGATTTATGACTTAACGCACAATTGGTCCATAATATCTATTTAAATAGCATTGAGAGTCATTTACTGATGATTGATTGTGAGAAATTCTTTTGTAAAATAATTTTCTTTTGCACTAAT
>SNQJ01S0005329.1:0-18967 GCA_010110895.2 Picea sitchensis
TGTGTGTGGATTATTTGATCAAGGGTCTGGACAAAGGGAGCTTGGTGAAGCTGTTGCACCTACATCCATGGCTATAAGCACCACTTTGTTCTCATTAATATAAATCTATGCTTGGCATGTTTCCTTTAAAGTTTGTGTACATTTCATGAAATTGTTTCTTTCATTGATCCATTATGAAGCTAATCATGGTAGAGTAGGAAGTATCGTTGTTGTTGCTCATTGTTCTTCCTTCTTCTTCTTTGTTAGTTTAGCTTCATGAAAAGGAAAGTCAGTGTCCATAATATCACTTTTCTGTCTTGTCCATAGGGGTCTAGTATCCATGAGGAAATCCACTTGTCCGCAGGGGGATTATCCTGTAACAAGAATCTCCTAGAAATTCATCAAGAAGTTTACTAGTCAAAGTGGTTATAACAATAAATTAATTATGTGTAAAGGAGTTGTAACAAAAAGTTTTCTAGTCAAAGTGGTTGCAACAAGAAATTAATTATGAGTAAAGTAGTTGTAACAAGAAGGTTGAATAGTCAAAGTGGTTGAACAATAAATTAATTATGGGTAAATCAATTGCAACAAGGTATTTATGATTTGAATAATTAAGGAAAATTTAGTTGCAACAAGAAAGTGGGTTAGCCCTAGAATAAGGAAAATGGGTAAAACAGTTACAAGGTAGACCCTAAATGAAGTCACTTGGGAACTATAAATAAGACTTCAAGAGACTCCCATTAGAACCTATTGATAATATTGAATATCTACAAGTGAATGAGGTAACCAAGGATATCTGAGGTGAATATTAGAGGGGAAGTGAAGTAAAGAAGGCCAGAATTGTAAGGGAGGATGAAGTTTTTTGATGATGTGTTCTAAGGTATGTTATTTACATGCCATCTTACCATTTTTTCTATAAGGTTGTTTTTAGAATGATTCAAATAGAAATAATTGGAGGATATTGAGAAGACATACCAAAGTACCCATGGTAGAAATTTCAACTTCTGGGTCATTGTACTTTTGGATATACACTTAGTGGAAGATAGGGATTTTGACTAGTCCTAAAACTAGTTTTAAATAGGGGTTCCATGTAAAAATGGCATAACTTGTTCATAGAGAATTCAAATGATGTGAGACACATTTAAATGGAAAGAGTACATGTCATAGGTTGTTGTGGGAGAGTTTCAAAATAACATATCAAATATTGAGCACATGGCATGTCGTACAAATTCGCTCTCTATAATAGGACAGAATTCAGCAAGGTCTGCCATTTTCTCTATAACTCTTTTTATGGGATGTTCCAAGTAGTGAAACTTGGAGGAATTGAAAATAAGATATTGGATAATATTGGTTACAAGTTTCATACCTTTATTAATTACAGGTACAAATTTATTCTTGTTTAAAGTTAAGGTTTGTGACTAATCCAAAAACTAGTCCTGTGAGACTAAGGTAAAGTTTGATGAAGATGCTATTATCTTGTTGTTGAAGTTGAAGAATGTCTAAAGGTATGTGATCACATACACCAGGTATTTTATAGAGTTACAAGTATGTCTATATGCATGTTTTTAGGGTTACATGTTGATGATGCTATGGTGCATGCTTGAGACAAGTCTTTGGTATATTGTTAACGCATTGGCACATGCTTGAGGAACATATTCGGTGCATGGTTGAGGAATATACTTGATGTATGATATTGGTTGTTTGGTAATTTTTTGAGGTACACCATTGATGGTACTTACTTGATATATCCTATGGTAGATGGTGTATGGCATGATTGAGTGATATGGTATATGGTTGATGTACATTGTTGATACATGGTATGGTACATGACTAATACTTAGTATGGTGTTGATGTACATGGTCGATGGTTGAAGCATATGGTACAAGTTACGCTGCATGGATGATGCATGGTTTGGTATAGGTTGTGGTACATGATTGATGCTTGGTATGGTACATGTTGATGGTTTGCTACATGCTTGATAGAGGCATGTGTTGGTGATGTTGGACATCTAGTTGAGAGGTGTCAATGGTATATGATCCATGTGAGAGGATATTGTTGAGTATCAGTGACAATGACATGTTAGAGAAGTTGACAGTGAGATTTTGGATACAGTGAAAGGTTGACAAGTTATAGTTTGATGTGACAGTGGCAATGACAGTGATAGTGGAAGTGACGGTGAAAGTGACAGTGGTAGTGACAATGGCAGTGACAATGGTAGTGATTGTGGTAGTGATAGTTGGTCTACATTTATATTTCAGGGCGACAAAATGGGGTAAGGATAGGGGGTTATAGCCTCTTTCTGGTTGGTGCTAGAGAACATAGGGATTTGGAGCTTCCTTTATGTTGGAGCCTGAGGATGAAGGGGTTGTAGCCTCCTTCTGGTTGGAGCTAGAGAATTCAGGGAGTTGTAGCTTCCCTCAGGTTGGTGTCTCCTTCCAATTGGTTCTATATAATTTGGAAGTTGGTTCTTCCTATGACTGTGTTCTTGATATATATAATAAAGCATTCAATGGTTTTCTCCCGTTTGGTTTTCCACGTAAATTTTGGTGTATTGTGTACTTGATGTGATGCTTCTTATGTTTATATGCTCATGATATACTGATGATATATTGATGATATAATGATGATATACTATTGATTAAGTTGAAGTTTATATAATGTGGTTAAAAGTAGTAAATTTGCTCATATTGATTCACCCCCCCTCTCAGTATTTTGATTAGCTACCACCATTCGAGTAAGATTGTTTCATGCTTCATTTAATAGTTTAAATAGATTTCTTTATTGAATAGAAGTTAAGTTTCATTGTATCTTTGTTATTGTTCACTGTATCTTTGTTTTAATGTTATAGATATATGTTTCATTTCGTTTTGCTCATAAATATGGATCATTAAGTCCTCAAAATACATTCATAACTTATAATCCCCTTTGCAATATATATATATATATATTTAAATACAACAATTTTAAACTTAAATTAAATCTATATTCAAAACAACGAATATTTGAACATGAGTGGCTTGTGTTAAAATCGAATAAATTTCTAAAATAACCAAATCATATTACTCAAATCAATTTCATTTGGAGGTGGAAACCCTAGGTATAAACCTCATGATAACATCATCGAAGAAACCTTTAAAACTTCATAACTTGCTCGTACGTGCTCTGATTGGGGTGTTCTATTTTTATTTGTGAAACATGTGGATATGATCTCCTTGTGGGATGATTAATGTTTCTATACAAACACATGATTTGCGTAATGACCGACACAACCAATTCGGATGAGAACCCCAACCAATCTGTTTTGGTACTTCTGGGCCTCGAATTTTGATTCTGTGAGTTACGTTGGAATCATAATGATGAAAATAATATGAATAACCTATCTCAGGCGTAGTTGCAACACCTCTTCTCAGATATTAGCTGCCTCCATTCGAGCAATATTGTTTCATGCTGCATTTTATAGTTTTACCAGATTTCTTTATTGAATAGAAGTTAAGTTTCGTTGTATATTTGTTATTGTTCATTGTATATTTGTTGTAATGTTATATATTTGTGTTTCATTTCATTCCTCTCATAAATCTGGATAAGTGGTATCAAAGGGGTCTACTCTTCATTTGTTTCTTTGTGCATGTCCCAAATGAGATCATGGTATAAGCAGTTGGGACTCAAACTAGTTGATCCTTTGTAAGATAGCCTCGTTGAACCTAACAACCACCCATGAGGGAAGAAAAAAGAGATGATGGGGTGGGAGATCCCTTTAAACTATTGCTTGAGGAATACCTCACATGATAGAGGAACAAGATGATGGATAATTTTGTGAAATCCTTTGGAGACTGCCAATAGGAGATTGATCTTCCTTGAGTGGAGGCATCGCCCCCTTCAAGGTACAAATCAATTTTGATATTCGTATATTTGAAAGTCAAATAGATGCATATGTTGTAGACAAATGGTTAAACCTTCTAGAAGGATCTTTTTCTATCCATAACTTTTCTAATAGAGAAAAGATTACATTTTCACTCCTTAAGGTCATCGCCCATGTCAAATCTTGGTGGGAGACTTTCTGTGAGCAAAAGGAAACAAAGGAATCGACATTATTTGTAGTCGCACCCATTTGGGGTTCTTTTAGGGATGCTATTAAGGAAAAATACTACCCTGTTGGAAGTTATGACGACTTATATACAATATGGACCACATTGTGGCAGGAAAAGGACCAAACAGTGCCAAATTTTACCAATGTCTTTCATACCTTGCACACCAAAATGGGTATCAAATAATCTGAGTGACATCTAGTGCTGAAGTACCGTGGTTCTATGCATATATGCATCCAAACAAAAATGGAGTTTTTGTACATCTTGTCCTTGGGCGTGCCCTATCAACATGCTTTCAAAATCAAGAAGAGTCTTAAAAAAAAGACATGACAGTTTGGGTCTGCGAACCCCTCATAGAAGAAGCTGGGAAAAGGAATCCCTAACCTGCAAAAAAAGGACACAAAAAGGATAAACGACCTCATTACAACCGGTCTAAGACACAAAAAAATAAGGACAATGGGAGGACAAATAAATACACTGGGAATTGATGCAAGTTCCATAAGAGCCCCTGGCATAACACTGTTGAATTCCACTCAAATAATTCATTGGTGGTCGAGGTGAAAAAAAAGGGACAAGGATCATTGACATAGAACTCGGTGAAACCATTGTTACCACCAAGATCCAACTCGATGAACTTGATGAAAAAGAGGAGGGTGAGTGCCTATTTCATTCACAAATGTGGATGAAGGGTACTCCACTACACTTCATTATTGACAACGGTAGCCAGAAGAAACTCATCTCAATGGAGGTCATCAAGTAGTTGGGTTTTCCGACAAAACCACACCCACATATTTACACCATCATATGAATTTTCCAAGGGAGTCATCTTTGTGTCAACCAACAATGCCACCTACCCTACGACATCAAGTCATTCAAAGATGAGGTATTGTGTGATGTCACCCCTCTTGAAGCTTGTGATGTTCTTTTGGGACAACCTTATTTATGGAAACATCATGCTATATATGAGTCTAGGAGTTGTAATGTTACTATTACTTTGGAAAATAAATTGTACAATATATTTAGTATAGTCCCACCTACTTCCATTTCCTTGATCTCTGCCAAGCAATGCAGGAAGGTCATCTCTTAGAATGGGAAGTTTGTATTCTTCATGATTCATGCTCAATATGAGTGAAAGGTTGCAAATACATCCATGGCCTCCATGACAAGTCTCTCCATGTAGCAAAAGCAAGTGGATAAGGTAATGGAAGAATAAAAATAAATATTTTCCTCACCCACTGGGGTACCTCTGCACTTCCAGTTCAATCATTCAATCGATCTAAACCTCTGTGCATTACTACCGAATGGGCCAGTCTATCACCTGTCTTTGTCAGAAAATGATAAAATCAAGTGTCATATCCAAGAGCTTCCTGAATAGGGGAACATCTGACCAAGTTCATCATCTTGTGCAAGCCCAATCATGCTTGTGAAAAAATAAAGATGAGACCTGGTGACTCTGCATTGATTACTGGGTCCTAAATAAAATCATATTTAGGAACCAATACCCAATTTCCCGAATTGACGATCTCCTTGACCAACTCAAGAGGGGAAAAATACTTCAGTAAGATTGATTTGAAGTTCGACTACAACCAGGTACCAATAGAGAAGATCGATGTATGGAAGACCACCTTCAAATCCAAAGAAGGTATGTTGAATGGTTGGTTCTTCCTTTTGTCTTGATGAATTCCCAAACAAATTTAATGAGGATGATGGACAATATATTTTGGCCTTTCACCAATTATTTTTTGGTGGTGTATTTGGATGACATCCTCATCTTCAACAAGAGTTGGGAGGAACACTTGCAACATATTTAGCAGGTTCTACACACTCTACAACAACATAAGCTATATGAAAGTTTGGAAAAATTATCCTTCAACATGAACAAGTTTCAGTACCTAGGCTACATTTTTTATGAGCATGGGGTGCATGCCTATCCAGCCAAGATATAGGTCAATTGTGACTAGCCATCCTCGACCACACTCACTAAGTTTCAGATATTATTATGTCTTTCCAATTTCTATCATAGGTTCATGTTGGGATTCTCCCACATTGCATGGGCCCTTAGCTAAGTGACCAGAGGTTGTGGAAAGGAAAATTTGAGATAGATTCTTCAGACTATGTTGTGGGCACCACTCTCACTCAACACATGCATCCCATGGCCTATCATAGCGAGACACTATCAGATACTATATGTAAGTACCCCAATTATGACAAATAAATGTACTCCATTGTACAAGCCTACCGCTAGTGGATTCATTACATTCTAGGGAAGGAGACATTCATCCACACTACTCATAATCCTCTCCAATTCATGCAAAGATAAGGAAAATTGCAGAATGACCGCCATCGGATGTGGTCCACATACTTGCATCAGTTCCATATCAACAATAAGTATAAGCAAGGGAGCACCAACCGCATCACTGAATTCCTTAGCTAACCGCCAGTTGAAGCACTAACCAAGATTCTACACTCCTGTAGAAATCAGACCTCCAGATGGCCCCAAATATATGAGAGAGATCCTAACTTCACCACTACCTACCATATTCTAGGCACAAACACAATTGTCATTGATTTCCATATTTAGGACAGGTTGTTGTGCCATCTGGGCCATCTCTGTGTTTGATCAAGAGAGAAAGAAAAGATGATTTGTGAAGCTCACTACATTAAGGTGGCATGAAACTTCAACATACAAAAGACAATGGTAGTGCTGCATCAACATTTATATTGGCCAAAACTTTGACAAGATGTCAGCAAGTATATTAGGTCCTATACAGCCTGTGCCATTGCCAAATTAGCCATTAGGAAACACAATATGTACACCCCTCTGCCTACTCTCGATGGGATTTGGGAATCCATATTGATGGATTACATGTCGAGCCTTCCTTCAAATAAGTAGGGAAATGATTTTTTTTTTGTGTTTGTTGATCAATTTTCCAAGATGGTGATTTTGGCTACTTGCAAGAAGAGAATCACAACAGAGGCCACTATTAAGCTCTTCTTCGAACAAGTGTGTGTAAATTTTGGGATACCACAAACCATCATCTCAGATCGGGATATTCAGTTCCTTAGCATATTATCATCAATCCTCTTTTCATGGTTGGACACCAAGCTCACCAAATCCACTGCCTTCCACCCCCAAACAGATGGCCAAACCGAGGTCATCAATAGGAATTTTGTGAATATATTACGCATGTACAATTGCAAGCATCCATGCACATGGGATGAGAGTCTTCCCTATTTTCAAAATAGTTACAATAGAGCCATACATATCTCAGCCAACCACAACCCCTTTCAGGTGGGGTTGGTATTTCAACCATTGGGTCCAATGGATGTTGCACTACCCATGGAATACATAGTGGTTGAATAATCCCATGCTCAAAATGAATATGACAAAGCCACCATGTTCATTGAATGAATCCAACACATCCAAAAATAGGTTCAGGATATTTTGTAGAAGTGCAATGCCAAGTACAAGCAGTTCCATGACCAACACCAAGTGCCACACAAGTTTCAGGTGGGAGAAAAAGTTTGGTTGCACTTGCAGAAAGAATGCCTTACAGGACCGCATAGAAAGATTCATCCACTCCACTATGGACCTTACACCATCACCAAGACTATGGGTGATAATTATTTTGAGCTCAACATTCCCCTCTTCCTTGGATTGCACCCAATTTTTAATGTAGACCTCCTTCAGCCATACTTTCCACCATTATTGGACACCTTAGAGATAACATAATAGTTGACACCGACATAACTCAACCCTAACTTCATGGAACAGGAATCCAATAATCATATTGTGGACACAGTTCAAGGGAAGTCGCAATGTATGATGGAAAAATGTGTAGTCCTCAGATAGACCTTTCCAACAGGATATTTTTCGCCTAAAATGGAGATCGCATGCAAAAGTTACAACCCGAGGAAGTTGATGTACCAACTTACCCCATCAAGGCCCACATGATTTTTTGCACTTCATCCCCCAGGGTTAGGTTTTTGGATGTATAGGGTTTTATGATTACTTCTTGATGCTAAAAATTCTAGTAGTCCTCACTGTAATGTTCTTAGATAAATGTGCGTAGCCACCACATCTCTTCTCAAAGATTAGCTACCACCTTTCGAGCAAGATTGTTTCATGATGCATTTTACAGTTTCATGATGCATTTCTTTATTGAATAGAAGTTAAGTTTCAGTGTATCTTTGTTATTCTGCGCTCTATCTCTTTTTTAATGTTATATATTTGTGTTTCATTTCATTCTGCTCATAAATTTGGATCATCAAGTCCTCTGAAGACATTCATAACTTATAATCTCTTTTGTGATTTATTTTGTTTTGTTTTAATTATCATGGATAAAGGTTAATTTAAATTCAAACAATTTTAAGCTTAAATTAAATATAAATTCAAAACAATGGATATTTGAACATGAATGGCTTGCATTCAAATCAATTAAATTTTTGAAATAACCAAAGCATATTACTCAAATTAATTTCATATGGAGGCGAAAACCGGAGGTATAAACCTCATGCTAACATCATTGAAGGAACCTTTAAAACTTCAGAACTTGCTCGTAAATTATCAGATTGGGGTGCCATATTTTTCTTTGTGAATCACGTGAATAGGCACTCTTGGCAGGATGACTAACTTGCCATAGAAAAAACTCATCTGTGTAACGACTGACACAACCAATTCGAGTGAGAACCCTAGCCAATCCGTTTTGGTACTTTTGGGCCTCAGATTTTGATTATGTGAGTTATATTGGAATAATAATGTTGAAAATCATATGAATATCCTATCTCAAGGGTGAAAATTTCATTTCAACGAATGCCAGAAAAAAGTGCTTAAAGGCATTTTTTAATGAAAGTTGAGGTCCCACATTGGTTGTTGTTTCATTCAAAATTGTTTCCATGAGTTCTCGTGTGATCCATTATGTATAGGGACTTATTTCATCTATTGACACTATAGTTATGCAATAGTAGCATGAAATTACACATCCGCTAAAATAACCAACTAACGTTCAAAGCACTTAGCACTGTATAGGAGCCGAGAGGACATAATTTCTTCCAAAGTGTGTTTTAGAGACAACGTAATACCAACAAATGATGTGGTTAGTTACCATATGTTTCTAAATGGCACTTTCAAAATCAATATTTCCTCATAAATTCAGTAAACACAAAGTAAACAAGCTAGTAGCATGTGAATGAGAAAATCCACTAGGATGCTACAAACTTGATTGCGAGTGTGATCTGGAGAAGGTCAGGAATGGTAGGATATTAGTGACCAATAATTTGATTAGGAATGGAGAGATTAGTCACTAAAAATGTTAGGAGACTGAATGATGACGCAACAAGAGTTTAGTCACTGGAAATGTTAGGAGACTGAATGATGACGCAACAGGAGTCTGAGTTGGAGGAGGATGAAATAAACCTTAGAACAAAGGTGGGCCATGTTGACCTAGTCAGCATTGGCGAGAGGGAGAAGATAATATTCAAAGCACTTGGTGATGATGAGGGGCCGACATCCTTCTGCTGACACATCAAGGATATATGAGGTAAGATTATCACAAACAATGTATTGAGGTGAATAAGAAGAGTATTACCAATATGCGACACAACAACGAAAGTAAAAGGGGGTTAGCCGATGAAAAGCATGTGCGTGAGGAAGATAATCACATGGGAACCATTTATGTGTCAAAATTGATAACACACACTTCACTGGTGAGGAAGACGTGCGTTAGTGAATTTTAGCATAGATGCACTAGCGCATCAGTCAAGTTCGAAGGATGGTGGCCTATGTATAGGAGGAGAAATCAATGGTGCAAACACAACAATGGAAGAAAGGATGTGCACATCAATACACCATGTCTTAGAGAAAAAAGAGGGAAGTTGTCAAAGTGCGAATCATCAGGTATAAGTGATATGAGGAGGAATTGAAAACGATAAGATGGGAAGAGTAGTAGGAAGATCCGAGATTAGTTATTTACATGAGAGAGATAGAGTGCGAGGGTCCTACACTAGTACATATTGTAAAAATTTTGACATCTCTATTTGCATGCTATGGGACAAAATTTCTCACACTTAAAAAATGAGGAAATTTTAATTTTTTCCATATTGTTCCATAACATTGCTATCAATGGCTGATTGCCCTCTATTGCCATGTTGTCGTCTCTCTTGCCACTTTGTCGTCTCTCTTTCCATGTTTTAAACATAATCATCTCTCTTGCCATAGCAGACATGACATCTCTCTCTGCCACGCTTGTGAAGATAGCCAAGCCAGAAGTTGTGATGTTTCAGAACTAGGTTTTCCTCCAACGGGTCACCTAGCATTTTGTTCAAGTCAACTTTGATTTGGTCAATGATCATCATAATTGCGTGTGACGCTATAAAATCTATAAATATGTTCCATTTAACGAATGTTGCGACAAGTTTTCAATAATAACGACAGTTCAAAAAGGGTTTGCGGTGTCTTCTGGCTGTGAGTACAACCATTAAAAGACATTGTACCAGGGCTCTTCTGTTTCGCTTTTAATTTTCCGATCGTTCGAATTTTAAAGGAAATAACTACTAAAAGATAATGTACTAGGTAGTCCAGAGCGATGGGAAACAATGACCTTTGAATGGGGCCAACGCTGAATTTTTTCAAAATGCTTCAGATGCATCACATCTGGAGCCTTGAAACCCTCCCATATCATCAAGGCATATGTCTAGTCTAATCATGTCAAATTTTGATGCATACAAGCACATATTGAATAAATTTCAACGTTGGCCCCATTCACTCATCACTATGCGAGGAAGTGCATAGCATTTCCTTTTGGTGGTTGAATTGGAAGTTCCATGACATTTCAAGAGAGTTCCAACAAACATTCTATAGATAGAAACAACGGAATTTGACAATGAGACGCCCATTATGAACATTGTTGCAAACATGGACGCTCTCAAAGATTATAGGTTCTGACATTATTCATCCTTGAGTCTTGAAACCCTCCCATACCACAAGGCATGTGTCTAGTCTAAGTGCATAGCCAAATTTCATGCAGCGCATTACATATTGTATAAATTTCAACGTTCACCCTATTCACTAGTGCCCACTATGGGTCGTGGTGCATGCCATTTGTGGTGGCCAATTGGAAGTTCCATGACATTTCAAGAGAGTTCCAACAAAGATCTCTATGATGGAAACAACGGAATTTAAGACAAATATGAGATGCCCCATTATGAAGGTTGTTGCAAATATGGATGATCTCAAAGATTATGTGGTTGGGACATCAAACATCCTGAGTCTTGAAACCCTCCCATACCATCAAGGCATGTGTCTAGTCTAAATCATGTCAGTCTTTGATGCATACAGATACATATTGAAGAAATTTCAACGCTGGCCCAATTCACTAGTGCTCACTATGTGGGGTCATTGCATGACATTTGTGGTGGTTGGAATTGGAAGTTCCATGATATTTCAAGAGAGTTCCAAAAAAAGATTCTATGGATGGAAACAACTACATTTGACAAATTAATATGAGATACCCCATTATGAAATACTGTCAAGAAACATGGATGATCTCAAAGATTATGTGGCTGTGATATCAAACATCCTGAGTCTTGAAACCCTCCCATACTCTGAACAAGACATGTTTAATTCAATCCATGTCAAATTTCGATGCATAATGGAAAATATTGAAGGAATTTCAACGTTGGCCCCATTCACTAGTATGATCACTACAGGTCGATGCATGACATTTGTGGTGGCTTTAATTGAAGTTCCATGACATTTCAAGAGAGTTCCAACAATGATTATATGTGGATGGAAACAATGACATTTGACAATTAATATGAGACGCCCCATTATGAACGCTAAGGTAAACATGGTCGATCTCAAAGATTATGTGGTCGAGACATCAAACATCCTTAAGTATTGGAAACCTCCCATACCATCAAGGCATGTGTCTAGTCTAACCATGTCACCTCCTGATGCATACAGGCACATATTGAAGAAATTTCAACATTGGCCCCATTCACTAGTGCTCACATGGACAATCATGTAATAAATATGACATCTATAACTAAGTATGGGGAAGGTTGACTCTATATAACTACAATATGGGATGGTTTCTGAATTTTGTATATTTGATTGTTTGGGGAAGGTTGTGTTTCTCTTTATGTTCATATATTTGAAGAAAGGATTAGAGCATTTAGAGTATTAAGGACACTCTCGGGATTACTTTTAAAATACAAATAAAGGGGGATAGATTCCTAGCCACATGTATTCTTCTTCATATATTCATGTTGCATTGACATACACAACTGATCTAGAAATATAATAATAGTATATTTTGTTTTCTTTTCCATTTATTTGACCCTAGTAAGTGGGGAATTCTCCCCACTATCACAACCACCATTTCAATAATTTGATATCTTCATAAAAAAAACATGTAGAGATTTCACATCTATGTATGTGAAAACTAAGGAAAACTACATTGAAACCAATCAACCATCCATACCCATTCTAAACATAAACACCATAGAATTCAAAATGATGTTTCTTAATTATATAGAAACCCAACAAAAATCATAGAGAAAATTCACTAATCTAGGTTGTATCTTGCATAATCAATTTTGGGATATAAGTAGTAATAGTGAAATGGTAGAAAACTATGTGAATGTTAATTGGTGCAGTTAATTAACAAACCAACAAATTAGTATGGTAATAAGACACTATGGATCAAATCAAAGAGAATGCATTTTAGATAATTGAAATCATTGGATTGATAGTAGAGATGGTGATGAAAATTGAGGTTTATGAAACTAGTCCACCAATTGAGGAAAAATATATTCTTCAAGTCAACAACTATAGTATAATTGTAATTACACAGATGAGGCTTAAATGTAATAAAATTAAAGGATTTTTTCAATAACCATGGGTGATATAACATAAGACATATTTTAACAAAGTAATAACAATTGGAACCTACAAATAAGAATGGGTAATTGCTACAATTAAAATCTCCCTCCAATACTACCTAGACTAAGGACTAAACATAATATGAAATCATTAATTTAACCATAAACCCAAATTGAAGGCATTGGTTGTGCTCTACATTACTAGAATCAATTATTTTAGATGAAAAGACTAAATCACTAACCCATTATTTTCTAAGTGTGAGCACTAATAAGACAATGGTTGGAAGACTTGACACCCCCAAATCTCTTCCAAATGCTTCTATTTTAGGTGTTTACATTGATGAGAGTATAAATTATGAATAAATCACTCACCTAGTTAATCTAGCCGATGAAATTATGACCATTAAACCCCTGAATCAAAGATATCAAGGTGAGTTTTGAGCTCTATTAGGAGATCATATGTACAATGTCTTGGACCAAGCTAGCTATTGTATTAAGTCATAATTACTAAATAAGCAAAAATTCATAAGGACTACCTATATATTCATTTATCATGGATATTTAAATATGATGATTTAAATCTTCACACACCATTTTTTTGACTAATATCCCTAAAAAGAGACCACCAATATTGTTATTAAATGGTCAAGAGACCAAAAAGACTTTCATTAAATGATTAAGAGACCATGAAGACTATTTCATTAAATGATCAAGAATCTATTTTTTTCTTCGTTTCTTAGGGCTACTATTTCCTACACCATTCAATTCTTTTGCAAACATCCCTTTGGTTAATGACATGACACAAGGGAGGGTTGGGCCTCATTATAAGGTTGTTGGTTGTAAAATTGAAATGATCAAATAAACTAATTATAAAAAAGGGTTCAATGTCAAGTTTGGAAACCCTTCTAAAACACAAGATTGATGGCCCACTATAGTTTACCTATTTGATTCTAAGAGCATTTTCCAAAATGGATCAATGGTCCATCATTGTTTTAATCTTTTCTTATCATATCATTTCCTATTGTTTTCCTATTTTCCTCACTTCGTCATAATTTAATTTAGATGTTCCATTTCTTGTTGAAGTTTCTCAATTTAGTTTGTAGAAAACTTGATCAATTGTAAGCGATTCAATTGGTTTGACCGACTTGCATTGCAAGTTCAGGAAAATAAAATTTTGAAGCCTCCATAGATATGAGTTACCCTTCTATGGTATAATTTAAAGTATACACAACTGAGAGTCCCATCCCTCCTTAATGCTAGTTTGTTGTCCATCTTGATAGTGAATAATTAATGCTTGTGAAGCACGATCTCTTATGCAAATATAGAAGAATTAATGTTCTTTGTGAGATTATTTTGTTTAGATAAGACACATGATAATTAATGTAACTATTATCCTTATCCTCCTAGTCCTCCAAATTAATCATGCTCGGAAGACTCTTCAACAAGAGTGCATCACATTTTTCTCTAATTCCTTCTCTCAAAACCCCAATTTATTTTATATCTTGCTTGTTTTGCTTGATAGAGTAAAGCTCCCATTTTCTTTTTCTGTATCACTAATATACCAATATACTAGTGGGGGAGTAAGTAATACTCACCTTACTAAAATTCCATCAATAGATACCATTGTTGAACATTCCCAGAGTTCAACTTCTTAAAGATGGATCTCAAGTCTAGAACACAACTAAGAAAGCCAAACACTTATTCTTGCACATTGTTTATGGGAAACTAGGGATGACAACTTTGCCTATTTATAGAAATATTCTTAGAATAAAATGACCTCTTTGGTTATAACATGAGCTTAGTATCGATCCATCCAACTCTACCTTTCATCATCAAAGGAAATCTCTAGAGGCTTGTTCAGTTTGGGTCCCTCGTGAACTAGTTGATATGATTTGGTCAAAATTGAAATTCCATCTTCTCCCTTATCACACACGACCAAATATACTTTAGTGGGGCACACAAGGACTTGAAAAATTCTTCATAAGTTAGGCATATCAATAACTTATGAATAATTTGGTTCAGGTGATGCCTAATGGACTTCGGATACACGTTTGGAATCGTGATATTTGACCTCAAATATCATTGTTTCTATGATAGTTGACTTGGAAACAAAATATTACTTGAGATAACATTCATCAGGAAGACTTATTGGGTCCCTCATAATTATGTATGTGTAGGGATAATTGAGAGACTTGCCATTTTTTCTTTTTCTATCACTATGCTTCCTACCTTTGGGGCTAGGTCTTCTTTGGAACACGTACAATATTTCTAGACAACAAAAAGCCACAACCTTCCTTCATAATTATCATTAACATATCTTCACCTTATATATTGGGGCACAATTGTGGAATATTATCCTCGGCTTTGTTACTTGGCATATATGGTTGGAAGACAATAATTGTATTTTTGACGAAACATCAATACGGTTCAATGTATAATTTTTACATAATTTTACATATGTATAATTTTGTATTTTTACATGTGTATAATTTTGTTTTAAATTTTAAACCAAATTCCATTATAATTTTAACTTCAAATTTTAACATAAACATCAATCATACTATAAAATATTATCTAATGATAAATTATTTAATTCCCTAATCTCTTTTATTAAGGAATTCTATAAACTCGATTGTACACCGTCAGATCCCACACTCTAGATAACATTAAATGTTTTGTAGGTTTTGTAGCCTGGTGTTTATTTCTCCCTCGGGGTTTTAGCACAAACATCAGGGTAATATCTTCCTCGTTCAAAGAAAATAAAGTGCGCACCCTACTTCTTACATAAAAAATTGCTCCACGACGAATACAAGCATAGAGAGGGGATGCTAAGCCAATGGGCATACGATATCGCAAGGGTTCATCCATTACATGTATATTATAGCGATTCATTTTAAGGGATGGCTAAAAAATTTGTATATAGGGTGATGTGATTTCAATTCAGTGAAATGGAAAAATACGCAGCGAAGATTGAAGGAAAAAATTGCGTATTGGACCTCAAAGATTCAGCGATTGTCAACATAAACCTCAGTCCAAAAATCCCCAAATCCAACAACACAACGAGAGGATGAATCTGCAAAAAACAAAGGCAGTATCCCAACAGAATACGAAAAAACAATCACAGGGAAGCCAAAGTGGAGCACTGGTCAAAATGTTCTTAGAATCTGTAGGGATTTCCAAGAGAGCCAAATGCAGAAAACAACGAGAATGGAAAGAATCCATGAGAATATTGGAGAGCCATTCTGATAAACCTAATTTAGAGGGGTGAAAAAACAATCATATGATGAAAATAAAATCAGAGAGAAGCCAGAGTGAATCACAGATCAAAATGGGCTCAGAATCTGGAGGGTTTTCCGAGATATCCAATTGCAGGGAACAAGTAGGATGGGATGAAGTCATAAGAATGTTGGAGGCCCATTAGAAGGGACACATTACATTATCCAATGAGCAAATAACAATTCTAAAGGTTGTTTCAAGAGGGGAATATGTCTTTCTTACAGGCTTTGCAGGCACAAGTAAGAGCTATCTTATTGATTTTGTAGTAAAAATATTGAAGGAATTGCATGGTACAGGATCCGTCTTTGTAACATCCTCAACAGGGATTGCAGCATTCCATTTGAGTGGCATGAATCTACATTCCTTTGTTGGAGCTCCCCATTGTGTCGTGACTCAGGAACAAGTGTTGATAATAATTCAAGCAAGCCAAGAAAAAGCCAATAAACCATTCAAACAAGCCAAGAACAAATCCTGAGCAAACAAACAAGCCAAGAACATGTCATTAATTCAATGTTGAGTTTGAGCAGTTCCACCATTTTCCATTGATTAACAATAGTCCTAGTGTTTTTATTTGTACATGGGGAAGTTTTCCATATTTGATAGAATGTAAGTTCTTAGCTAGACATTGCTCAATACTGCATTTACATGAGATAGGGTACTATTTGAAAGATCTATATGACTCCTTAAGATGTGGTGCATCCATTATTTAAAAAATCATAGAGTTTTTTTTTTGCCGAGGAAATGTGCATGCGAATGAATTGATCATTTACTAATTAAATCATTTTTGAATTCATTTTCCTCCTATCCCAAGGTCAAAAAGGTCCTTACATGTGTGCTAAATTGCCTTGATTTTGATTTTGAGTTAGTAAAAGTCAGGGATAAAATGTAAATTGATGCTTATTAGGTACCCACATTCTCATTACGATTTGGAAATACTTGCAACATCAAAATATATCACAAATAGAACTACTAGCCAATGGAAAACATAAATATATCTCTAGGCTAGTGATGGAACCATTTGAGTTCTTTTCCTTCAAGAAAATTTGGAAACAACATCAAAACTACAACATCTTCAATCATGAACTCTACATGAGCTAATGAAAAGAAATAAACATTTGCATAGGGTCTTGTCCCATTGGCATACTATAGTTGGGCAAATGACACAAAGGAAACAACTAGTTTCTTTAAGGCCATTAACTAAACTATCAGATTAAATAAACATGTGATTCTGAATATGTCACCTCTTCATTATCTATGGTATTAGCTTACTTGTTATATTGGGTTTGAACATACATAATATACCTAAGCTGTTATTCTTATCAAGTGTGATACTAAGCTTCCTACTACATGATTAGTCATTCAATAAACAAAGCCCATATGAGTGTAACTTATGGATATAGCTCATCCCATATTATGAATCTTGGCTGGTGAGAAAGGAAGCACTGATCAAGGGTTCCCTTGAACACCTCTAGGGGCCCTAGAAGACATCTAGGGACTTATATCATCAACCACCAAGGAACACATCCAAGGATCAATCCAAGCACCAAACAAGGATTCCCTGGAAGACATCCAGGGGCCCTAGAACACATCTAGGGACTTACTACTTGGTCCTTGACCAAGAACTCCAAAAATATACTGGGGGCCCTCACTAGGGTATTTTTCCATGGCTCTAACTAGTTGGGTCCCAAACCAAGAACCCTAGGAGTGTACTGGGGGCCCTAGATCTCAGCTAGGGTATTTTCTATCCTCCGGAGAATGGCTCTTGTAGCTGCATTAAATTCAACATAATTAAATGTTGTTTCGGTCGTATGCATGATCTTGAATGGTTGTGCTTGCATGTATTAATTCATCAACAATAAGACAATGAAGAAATATGGTATCAAAGCTATGAAAATGTTGGAGCCCTAGACGGAAGAGGAATATCCCAAGGGATTGTGTGGTAGAGAAGGGGATATCATTCCTTGAGTTGTGCACAGATTGGGATAGTTTCAGGAGTTAACAGACTGTGATAACTAGGAAATTGTGTTGTGTGAGATAATTAGATCCCACCATAGGAAGAGTTTGTCCTTGTGGACTTGTAATCTTAACTCGAGGGTGGCCCTATTGTAAAAATATCATAGGCAACAATGAACCTATGGTTGGGTGGAACGTCCTTCATCCGCATCCAATTGGTGAATTGTTCCTGAAAGATAAATGTTTATGTTTTATTTGTGTAAATGTTGAATTACCATTGTTTATGTCTTGAATTCAATGTTGTTCTAGTTGTATGCATGACCATGCATGGTTATGCTTGCATGTATAAATTCATTAACAGTGGGACAATGAAGAAATATGGTGTCAAAGCTATGAAAATGTTGGATCCTTGGAGGGAAGAGGGATAGCCCTAGAAAATTCGTGGTAGAGAAGGGGATCCCATTCCTTGGGTTGTGCATGTTGATGGGAAAGAGAACTCGTGGATTGAGATAGTTGTAGGAGTTAACATATTGTGATAACTAGAAAATTGGGTTGTCTGAGAGAATTAGACCCAACCATAGGAAGAGTTTTTCCTTGTGAACTCATAGCCTGAACTCGGGGGTGGAACATTCTTCATCCACAACGAATTGATGAATTGTTCCTAGAAGATAAGTGTTTAAAATTTATGGTTTATTTGTGTAAATGTTGAATTACCATTTTTTTTCTTGAATTGAACTTTGTTTTGGTTGTCTGCATGAGCCTACATGGTTATGCTTGCATGTATTAATTC
>SNQJ01S0005329.1:19017-30589 GCA_010110895.2 Picea sitchensis
GGAGAATTGGTGCAAGACTGCATGGGAGATTGATGCTACAGCAGCAAGAGACTACAGCAAGGTCATCATATGTGGTTCAAATTCTTCATGCATGAGCAAGTGTGTGTGTCAAAGCTAGGATCCATCGAAAGGAGACCTATGACATCAAGGCTCAGGTTGTAAGTTTCTCTTTCATTTAATGCAATATAGTAATATGTCCCTTTCCCATAATGATGATGTCATCTTATTACATGATTCCTTGATCACATGTATAGACTAGGTATTGAATACATTAATCTGCATTTGCTGTGATTGGTTTGTGTTGTTGTGATTGAAATGACGCAAGAGCATCGGAGCAGAGCAAGGAACAACAGAGATTAAAGGAGAGCGTTCATAAGGTATGTCCGCTATCCATTTCTCTTAGTTCATTTCAATAATCTAGATCTAGGGAAAGAGTAGTATTCTGTCACGTTTTGTTCCAGATCCAGGTGGATCCGGGGAGATTGGTCTGTGTCCACACTCACGAATTTATCCTTAAACAGTAGGGTGATGGGATTTGGATTCAGTGAAATAGAAAAATATGCAATGAAAATTGAAGAGAAAAATTTGAGTACTGGGTCTCGAAGATTCAGCGGTTCTCATCATAAACCTCAGTCCAAAAATCCCCAAACCCAGAAACACAACGAGAGGATGAATCTTCAAAAAACAAAGGCACTAGCCCAATAGAGTATGAAAAAACAATCACAAGGAAGACAGAGTGGATCACTGGTCAAAATTTTCTCAGAATCTGTAGGGCTTTCCAAGAGAGACAAATGCAGAAAACAATGAGAAAGGAAAGAAACCATGAGAATATTGGAGAGCCATTCTCATAAACCTAATTCAGAGGGGAAAAAAAACAAGCATATGATGAAAATACAATCACATGGAAGCCAAAGTGAATCACAGGTCAAAATGGGCTCAGAATCTTGAGGGTTTTCTGGGATATCCAATTGTAGAGAATAGGTAGGATGGGATGAATTCATGAGAATGTTGGAGGCCCACTCGAAGGGACACATTACATTATCCAATGAGAAAATAATAGTTCTGAAGGTTGTTTCAAGAGGGGAATTTGTCTTTCTTACAGGCTTTGCAGGCACAGGTAAGAGCTATCTTATTTATTTTGTAGTAAAAATATTGAAGGAATTGCATGGTCCATGCTCTATCTTTGTAATAGCCTCAACAGGGATTGGATCATGCCATTTGAATGACATGACTCTACATTCCTTTGCTGTAGCTCCACCTTTTGTTGTGACTCGGGAACAATTGTTGAGAATAATTCAAACAAGCCAAGAACAAGCCAATCAACCATTAAAACAAGCCAAGAACAAATCCTGAGCAAACAAACAAGCCAAGAACATGTCATTAATTCAATGTTGAGTTTGAGAAGTTCTACCATTTTCCATTGATTAACAATAGGCCTGGTGTTATTATTTGTACATGGGGAAGTTTTCCATATTTGATATAATGTAGTTTCTTATCTAGACATTGCTCAATAATACATTTACATGAGATAGGGTACTATTTGAAAAATCTATATGACTCCTTAAGATGTGGTGCATCCATTATTAAAAAACTCATAGAGTTTATTTTTTGCCGAGAAAATGTGCATGTGAATGAATTGATCATTTACTAATTAAATCGTTTTTTAATTCATTTTCCTCCTATCCCAAGGTCACAAAGGTCCTTACATGTGTGCTCAATCATCTTGATTTTGATTTTGAGTTATTAAAAGTTAGAGATAAAATGTAAATTGATGCTTATTAGGTACCCACATTCTCATTACGATTTGTAAATACTTGCAACATCAAAATATATCACAAATAGAACTACTAGCCACTGGAAAACATAAATATATCTCTAGGCTAGTGATGGAACCATTTGAGTTCTTTTCCTTCACGAAAATTTGGAAACAACATCAAAACTACAACATATTCAACCATGAACTCTACATGAGATAATTCAAATAAATAAACATTTGTCATAGGGTCTTGGCCCCTTGGCCTACTATAGTTGGGTAAATGACACAAAGGAAACAACTAGTTGCTTTAAGGCCATTAAATAAACTATCATATTAAATAAACATGTGATTCTGAATATGTCACCTCTTCATTATCTATGGTATTAGCTTACTTGTTATATTGGGTTTGAACATACATGATATACCTAATTTGTTATGCTTATCAAGTACGATACTAAGATTCCTAATGCATGCTTAGTCATTCACTAAACAAATTCCATATGAGTGTAACTTATGGATATAGCTCATCCCATCTTGTGAATCGTGTCCCTAGAAAACATCTAGGTACTTATATCATCAACCACCAAGGAACAGATCCAAGGATCAATCCAAGCACCGAACAAGGATTCCCTGGAAGACATCCATGGGCCCTAGAACACATCTAGGGATTTACTGCTTGGTCCTTGACCAAGAACCACAAAAATATACTGGGGGCCCTCACTAGGGTCTTTTTCCATGGCTCTAACTAGTTGGGTCCCAAACCAAGAACCATGGGAGTGTACTGGGGCCCTATATCTCATCTAGGGTATTTGCTATCCTTCAAAGAATGGCTCTTGTAGTTGCATTAAATTCAATAGAATTAAATGTTATTCCGGTCGTATGCATGATCTTGAATGGTTATGATTGAATGTATTAATTCATCAACAATAAGAAAATGAATAAATATGGTATCAAAGCTATGAAAATGTTGGAGCCATAGAGGGAAGAGGAATAGCCCGAGGGATTGTGTGGTAGAGAAGGGGATCACATTCCTTGGGTTGTGCACATATTGGGATAGTTGCAGGAGTTATAACTAGGAAATTGGGTTGTGTGAGAGAATTAGAGCCCACCATAGGAAGAGTTTGTCCTTGTGGACTCATAGTCTTAACTCGAGGGTGGCCCTATTGTAAAATGATCATAGGCAACAATGAACCTATGGTTGGGTGGAATGCCCTTTGTCTGCATCCAATTGGTGAATTGTTCCCAAAAGATAAATGTTTATTTTTTATTTGTGTAAATGTTGAATTACCATTATTTATGTCTTGAATTGAATGTTGTTTTGGTTGTATGCATGACCATGCATGGTTATGATTGCATGTATAAATTCATTAAAAATGGGACAATGAAGAAATATGGTATCAGAGCTATGAAAATGTTGGAGCCTTGGAGGGAAGAGGGAGAGCCCCTGAAAATGCGTGGTAGAGAAGGGGATCCCATTCCTTGGGTTGTGCATGCTGATGGGAAAGAGAACTAGTGGATTGAGATAGTTGTAGGAGTTAACAAACTATGATAACTAGAAAATTGGGTTGTCTGAGAGAATTAGACCCAACCATAGGAAGAGTTTGTCTTTGTGAACTCATAGCCTAGACTCGAGGGTGGAACATTCTTCATCCACAACGAATTGATGAATTTCTCCTAGAAGATAAGTGATTAAATTTTGTGGTTTATTTGTGTAAATGTTGAATTACCATTGTTTGTCTTGAATTGAACTTTGTTTTGGTTCTCTGCATGAGCCTACATGGTTATGCTTGCATGTATTAATTCATTAAAAGTAGGACAATGAAGAAATATGGTATTAGAGCTATGAAAATGTGGATTTTAGCTAGAAGGTTGGGAAGTTATAGAATGGTATTGGAGCAAGAAATTAATGGAAAATTGTGTTCTCCAAAAATACCTCGTATCCTCAACAGTGTATAGACAGTATTGGGTATGTTACATGAAGCAATAGTTGTTTGCAATATAGGTAGAGCACAATAATGAAATAAATAAAAGGGATGGTTTAGGAAGTCATTTTTATATTTGGCCCAATGTATTTCATAAGAATGCTTATATAACAAAAAAAACAATAGAGGGCAAGTCAACCACTAGTGTGTGAACCATACACTAGTTGGACATTTCTAGGCATTGCATGAGGAGAAATAATATTGTCCATGGATGCAATTATAGGGTTTGATGAAATATAATTTCACATGAAAACCCTATATTTTCAGTCAAATTTATATGAAGTCCCTAGCCTATCCCTCATTCCAACATTTCCAATGAGGTAATTGTTGTACTTTACTGGAATGATATTTTATTAACATTATTGTATAGTGATGCTTATTTCAAAGTGCATTGATAACCTCAACTCATACATGGATCTTAGTTGGAATTATCATCATTCATAAATGAAACTCAAATAAACAATATTCCAAACTGGAAAAATGCCATTAATATACTTCACTCAATTATTGAAACAATGTTTCACTGCTAAATTATTGTCAAACATCATATATATCATCTTGAAATGCCAACAATCTTAATCTTCAATATTGGGTACTTCAATACATGTCATAACCCCACCAATCAAAGGACTGAAAAACTATAAATATATGCTCTCTTCAAGCACTAAGAGGTGGGGAAACTAAATCCTTCCTTGGGGAAACTAAATACTTCCCAGTCAGGAAGAACAACCAATTGAAAAGTCTAGCTACAAAACCTGAGATATTCTAGTAGAGCATGAAGTGTGACTTATATTGCCACAACACATGGACCTGTTTTTCCAATTGTGATTATTTTACAACTTTACAAATCAAGAACATAAAGGTAATAGAAAACTTCGAATTTTGAATTTCATTAAATTTGCAGAATCAATCCAAGTCAGCATGTGATTGACCGAAAAATCCAATTATCGTGTGTATTTACATGTATGATTTAACCAACTAAGCTTCAATGTGTTATGTATCTTCCAATTCATTGAGTGTTGTTTGCAAATTTTGATGATCATCTCTTCCAAGTTCGTTAAATGTTGATTGAATATTTGGCATAACCTTGGCTAACATCAACCTGAAACCAACTGAACTGTTGTTCTTTGAAACTGAGTCAGAATTCAATGGAACTTCTAAAAGAGATCCAACTTCAACACCCTTCATATGTGCATCACTTGCAACAAGAATGGAATGACTACATATTTGGAAGTGGTCTTTAATGAAGCTTTGAAAATGTTGTATCCAACAAAATAAATAGGAGTGACTTTATTTAAATGACTCAAAAATTACAATGAATTAAACCAAGATACAAATTTTTCCTCAGCAAAAAAACCTGGTGTACCTGTGGAGGTCTATGTAGAAGATATAACATTAGTTTGCATGTAAGTAGAAAAGAATTTTCATTATATGCAAGATAATTCTTCTCTACCTTAGCAGTACCAATTTTCTTATCATATCCTGCTTCATTGAAGTATGGCTTGAAATCTAGTACAAGGCCCTGAAGAGAAATGAGGACTTGTAGAATGCTTGAAATTTTGGGGTCCCATATTTCATTTCCTCTGCCAGTTCATGCGTTCAGAAGACTTAGGCATACTTTTACAGTTTCATATAAATTGGAATTCAATTTAATCCCATGAGAATGATAGTATAATGCTTGCAAAGTTTTGCCACAATTAAAACCAATATTGAAAGCACAAAAAAATGGATGATAATAGCTCCAAGGTTCGACCCTCTCTGCTAAGGTGTAATTCCTAGGGAGGTTGTGGGATCAATAAATTTTTGTCACAATTAAAACCAATATTGAAAGCACAAAAAAATGGATGATAATAGCTCCAAGGTTCGACCCTCTCTGCTAAGGTGTAATTCCTAGGGAGGTTGTGGGATCAATTACCATGCACTATTGTAGCTGGCAGTTAGAACTGTCCTCCATACAGGAACCCAGAGAAGGGGGAGAATCAGCGGGGCACTGGAAAGGTACCAACTTCCTCAATCTAAATGCTTAAGTGCGAGAGGGTGAGGGGAATTATTTCTCCAAAAACAAAAGGGATGATACTTTAATAAAACATCCATTGAAGACCAAACTGGACAGAACACAGACAAAAATGACTTTATTGAAACATTTAATGAAAAGCTACTTTCATTTCAAACTTATAAGTAACAAATTATTACCAGTGGTGCCTGAGGGTAATCAGATGGAAGATAAATATAAAAGAATAAAAGGCCATCTTGATATGAAGACCCACTGGCTCCAAGAACCATATCCCTAAGAAAATCCATACGATCCTCATAGACTTGCACATAAATCATGTATATCCAGTCATAATAAGAGGTTTTAAAACATGCTAGCATGTATAATTCAATTAATTTTTTTATTCCAAATTAGAGAGCAAGAAAATAATTAAATGCTTACCAGGAAAATTTTTGTTCAAGGATACTCCACTCTTGCTAAACTTTCTTTGACCACTTTCTATCATTAGAACTATGTTTAGAGGATATTGAAACATTTAACATTGTTATAGTAAAAATGCAATATCATGTTGATTCTTAATATCAAGCAGAACAAGACAAGACATAAACATACTAGACTGAAAATATGACACAATCATGCACACTCTGAAAATGCCTAATCTATTTCATTTAGAAAGTAACGATCCAGAGGGTCTTTGACACTATCAAAGTGTCTGAACTGATCATCTTTGCCAGAAATAGACAAGTTATGCATTTGATCTAAATTGAGTTTCATACGAGTAGGAATACTACCTGTTGAATAATCTCCTGTGGAAACTTGCACTCTGTCTTGGAAACTTTGAACATCTTCCTCATTTATGTGGCCACTACATTCTACCTTGATCTTAGAATTTGTCACCTCTGATGCTACAGACATAACAGTGAAACCATATTCAATATGTTCCAATTGATGACACTTGGAATCTCTTGTAAGTTGTTCACTTTCATCATTGCTCATCTCAATCCCATCAATGTTCTGTTCAAGTCCATTTTGAAGAGTAGTTTTCTCCTGAGAACTTGCATCCATAGTATTTTATAAGCTCTTGGAACCTTGAAATCCAAGTAGACCAGTGGAACGTCTAGCAACAAATCCAAATGTTGCTCGAGGTATTGACATGCCACCATTGCTACAGTCGTTCAAGTTTTCATCTGATGGTTAAGTTTCCATATCATTATTTCCATCGTAGTAATTGGGTTTGGAATATCTTCCACAACATGTTCTAGTTGTTCATTATAGACAAGATATGTTACTAGAGAATATGTCTAAAACAAACTACCTAAAAAATATATCAATCTAATCAAAATAAATCATGTTACCTCCTTATCAGCCTCAAATGCATCGATTGTATTATCATCAATAGTTTCCAAACTTGCATTCTCATCACCATCCTCATCACCATCATGAAAACTACTTTGAGATGATTCCATATCATCCTCGCTACCAACTACAAAAAAAATTTGTGGACCAACCCCATACAAACAAGCATTAAAATAAATAACAAAGAATAGGAAATAATCATGGCCAGACCATTCTACATAACAGAAAATAGTACAAATAAAATGAATGCATAGATTACCTGAAGTTACTTGAAAAATATGCATAGAAATATTGGTATAATGGTCATATTATTGTTTATAAGTTTAGAATATATTTAAGTTAATAAAAAATAAGTCACATTTACTACAAGTGACTTAAATAATAAAAAGTCAATTGTCTCTTGGTCATCCATTTCCAGTGAGACTCTAGGTGCTTCACCTTAGTGACTTACAATGTACAAAAAAAAATTGAGCTCATTAGAACAAAACAAAAAAGCATTCAAGCTTTGGTTGTCCTTTTTGCAATTGTTGTTTGCTTGTATTTTCTGTGTAAATTTCTTCATTGTTTCATATCCTGGTTATAGGCATAAGGGAGAGTTATCTCATATATGAGAAGCGTGATCGACAAGTACAATCATCATGGATACACCTAGGCACAAGGAAACATCATAGAAGGCAGATTGAATAGAAGTGGAATTTGTATTGCAGAAAATGTCTAGGAGGCAGAGATGGAATTTGTATTGCAGAAAATGACCTACATGGTTATCCTATAAGATATCCTAAAATGAAGGAATAATTCATACTTATGATATGATGAGATGGTTGTACCAATTATCTATATTGGACATCTTGTTATGAGCACCTCAATGTTATATTACGAGGCCTCATGTATTGTATTGATGTAAGAGAGTGACGTATTATTATTGTACATTAATACAATGTGATCTTGGATGGATATTATGCTTCTTATGTGAGATTTTTGTGTGTGAATATTTGTTCATGGCTGCTCATAATACCAACATTTGGTATCGGAATGATGGTGAGTTTATAAGTTTGTGGGTGTGAGGCGCTCCATGATGGATGATAATGTTGGAGTGCATATCTATTAAGGCTTGCTAAAGCTGCCAGAAGGGAGAGCCGAGTTGGTGTCGAGTGAGTTGTAAGGAAGGTCAGATCAGAAAATTTGAATCATATTGTTTTGTTTGGTCCACAAATTCTGTGGTTTTTTATTGGCGATTGGTTTAACATATTATGTTGGTTGACAAATGGTTTTTGAAAGAAGGAAGATGTGCTTTGTCTCTTCCCTCACTGTAATGGCATGCTAGATCATGGAGAATTTGTTACAGCTTGATTTCATATGCAGAGCATAGAAAATGATGAATACTTACACAAGGATGGTCATATTATTTACGAGGCGTTTGTGTCTATGATGAAAACTGTTAGAAGTCATAACATTTGTTTTTTCATTATCTCATAAGATCTGCATGTTAGATCATTGTTGTGATGGTTTCGCTAGTTATTTTTGTTGCTTTGGAGGCACTCACTAGTAGGTTCCGTTTACACCAATGGCTCGCAATATGAAGAAGAAGAAAATAATCCCAAAGATGTGCAATGCTTCCAGGAAAGGTGAGGAAACTTAAATACCATGCAGGGAAGATGCCAATATTTGGTATTGTTACAAGGGAAAAAATCTCTATGGCCAAGGGTAAACCACAACAGACAGGTATGACTATAGAAATCAACTCAATTCCAACATATTCTATATAGACTAATGTGCAATATAAGAAAGAGTCCTACCTCGATCCAATGCTTGATGATGTTCCACCATTGAGCACTTTGACCCAAAGATTTATACCTGTAAGAAGTTATTAACAAACAAGCAGAGCAAGTACATAGTGATGATACAAAAGGGGTTAGCACATTGGATAGAATAATCCATTAATAAACATTACAAACATGCCCATGGATAATAATAATATATTTTCAAGATACCAATAGGATGGGAAAGGAGTATTTCTATTAATAATTGATCATCATAAATGACAACATTACAGACTTCCGTGTCGGCATGGTTTGAAACCAAGAAACCAAGTTCCTTCCAACTGGGTCTCCACCACTTCAATCCTCCACCAAAGGCAAGATCATAGGAAAGAGGCAATGAGGTCCTCTCAACAACAGGGAAAGATCTTGGGGGCTGAACACTATGTTCAGACTTGAGGGACAGAGGGATGTAGACTCAATATGAAGTAATTTCTCCAGAGTAAGTTTGCTCTCAAAGTTGAATGCTTTATCCTCCTTTTCCATAGCTCGAAATTGTGCTCTTATAGCCTTCAAAATGCAACTGAAGGGATGAGTTGGAACCTTTCCAGTATATGGAAGGCCAAGGATCATAGATCTCTTGTCGTGATATGGAAACCTGACTCCATTTTGTATTTTTTGGCACAAATCCCAATGTACGTGGGTTGTAGTGGAGCAACCAACATATACGCATCTTGCATAACTGAAAGGGAGCGTATATGTGGAAAAATGTATATTTTTGGCTTCAAATTCATCAAAAAAGGGATGATAAGTCTGCATAGGGAAATGGAAAAAGGCCCTCTATGCAAGATAGCAATGGTGAGGAAAATCTTTCTATAACAGATGCCCCCTAATGTGTGATATCAGAGGAGTATCTGCAATGGACAAAATACATTATAAATAACCCAGAAGTGGAGTGGTAGAGAACCAACTGAATGAACTCAATTTCTCATTACATTATGTACTAACGTTTCATACATGGCTGCCAAGAATACAATGCAGATCCATGTGGAAAATATACCAAACAAGTGTTCATGGCTATGAATAGGTGAATACGAATGTGGTTATATGCCAAAAGTTTCCATAGTCACGAACAAGACCCAATGAAACCATTTTCATAGTCAATATGAAGATATATGTATACCTTGAAGTAAAATCTGATCTCTCATGATCACTAAAGTCAAATAGGTGTTGGTCCAATGAAAGAGAAGCAACAGCTCAGGAAAGCTACGACCATGTAGTGATGTCTTCAAGTCTTCTACACAATCCACCAAGGTGCAAGTCTACATCATGTGAATAAAGGAGTTGAGGTTGAACATGATGTGACATCGGTTGATTACCAGTCATTGAGGTATACCGTTAACAAATGCGAGACAACCTATCAATAATGAAAGTAGGTATCAAGGCACTGAGTACATTTCTACAAGTGTGAATAAAGGAGTCGGTGTCGAACACTTGATAAATCCATTCATTGGGATACATTGATGTATTCCCACCTGTCAATGGTGAGGGGGCCTACCACTAATGACTGCAAGCCTCAAGGTACCCATAACAATCTAGGTCCTATATCTAGAATAAACGAGCTGAAGTCGATGGAAAGAGACCCGTTGAAAGGAGAGCATTGAGGCATCTCTCATTAGTCAGCATGAGGAACAAAGAAGGAGCTTCATGATTAGGTGGATATCAGATGAAGAACATGTTCATGAGCCAACAACCTTGTGCATTTTTTGTTTGTACCAAGTGCAAGCGGTATACGAAAAAGACCCTCTAAATAGCAGCCAATGATGAAAATTGCTAACAAAGGTGAGGAAACCACCAATAAGGATAATGGAAACCAAGACACTACACGAATCCCAAAGTGTGAATAGATATCTTATCGTCGAACACAAGGGAAACCACCCAGTCAATGACCAATGATGAAGTGTTGATTGTTGGGTTCAAGGTGACCTACCAATGATGAAAGTAGAGCCAGGGTGCATAATAAGACCAAAATATCCTGTGATTCTGAGACTGAGGGTATGGTCGACATGCAAAGTCAAGATTTCTTAGGAGTGGCCGATGCAGGTTGATAGAATTCATTTGAACAAGAGCATGAGACATGGTGGACTCCGATAGCATAGACTCAATGATGTGACTATTAGATGCAGGAGGCATCAATAATGTTCTCTATAGGGACTGGAAGAGTAACCAGTCAGTAGACAAAACTCCGTAACTAGATCATCTTCCTAAGGCTATTCTAAACCCAAAATTATGATGACGCAAGGACTCAATAACTTTGTGCTCTGTTCAAACGTGACACGACTGCTGCCAATTACAATATAGTACCCCCTTCCCGCCCGTCCTTTTTTCTTTTTTCATAACAAATGAATTCTATGATACAGAGGAGGGAACGAGTGTCGCAAGTAAGCAAAACTAGTTCTAGCAGTGGAACATACCCATGCTCAATGTAGGGGAATGCATGCAGGAGATGGACACTTGGGGTGATGTTCCCTCCAGGGTATAGGGTGTCAAATTGCGAAGGATATAAATAAGTCTTTGCTTGGTTGAGTGTTAAGCCCTAATATTGGCTCATTACCCCTTAATTGGGGCATATTACATTAGTAATGTCATTTTATTTATGTCGGCTTTATTCCATTAGTTGTAATTATACCTCCTAGTCTCCTATATATACCAAGGAGACATTTTCATT
>SNQJ01S0005329.1:46779-92430 GCA_010110895.2 Picea sitchensis
TATGTTCTTTTCTCTCGCTTTGGGTTTGCACGTAAAACACTGATGTACTATGTATGTGTATGATTATTCATTTGTTCATTGCTTATTTACTCTGCAGTTATTGGATGATAATGCTACATTGATATAACACTTGGATTATATGGTTAAAAAGGATTAAATTTCTCTATTACTAATTCACCCCCCCTCTTAGTAATCCAACATCATGAACAAAATGGTCCTGTGTCCAAAATTTGTTTGAGGATCAAAACATAAGTCATGACTCAACACTTTATTTATCAAGGGGGCCTAAACAAACACACTTTTAAAAGGATAAATCAAAAAATTAAAATCTAAAGGCTTAGGAAAAGATGAAACTAAGGGCTAAAGACCCAAGGTAACTTAGTGTGATAACATAATATTTGTTGGAACTCTCTTGAAATGTCATGGAACTTCCAATTCAACCACCACAAATGTCATGCACCGATCCCACATAGTGAGCACTAGTGAATGGGGCCAACCTTGAGATTTATTCAATATGTGCCTGTATGCATCAAAATTTGACATGGTTAGACTAGAAACATGCCTTGACAGTATGGGAGGGTTTCAAGACTCAAGTATGTATGATGTCCGACCACATAATCTTTGAGATCGTCTGTGTTTGCAACAATGTTCATAATGGGCGTTTGATTGTCAAATGTTGTTGTTTCTATATGTAGAATCTTTGTTGGAACTCTCTTGAAATGTCATGGAACTTCCAATTCAACCACCAAAAATGTTATTCACCGACCCCACATAGTGAGCAGTGAATGGGGCCAATGTTGAAATTTATTCAATATGTGCATGTATGCATCGAAATTTGACATGGTTAGACTATACACATTCCTTGACAGTATGGGAGGGTTTCAAGACTCAAGGATGTATGATGTGATATAGAAACATTTTGAAAAAAATTCAACATTGGCCCCATTCAGAGGTCACTGTTTCCCATCATGTACTCTAGCCCTAGTACCATGTCTTTTAATAGTTGTTTCCTTTAAAATTTGACCGATCAGAAAATTAAAACGAAATGAGAAGAGCCCTAGTACAATGTCTTTTAATAATTGTACTCTAGCCGATAAGACCCGCAAACCCTTTTTGAAGTGTCGTTATTATAGAAAACTTGCCGCAACATCCGTAAAATGCAACATATTTATAAATTATATAATGTCACAATTCTGATGATCATTGACCAAATCAAACTTGACTTGGTCAAAATACTAGGTGACTGTTGGAGGGGGAAAACCTAGTTTCCAAAACGTCGCAACTGCAACAACTATCATCACAAACGTGACAAGAGAGATGCCTATGTCACAAACATGGAAAGAGAGACGATTATGTGGAAAACATGGAAAGAGAGATGACAATGTGGCAAGAGAGACGACAACGTGGCAAGAGAGACATCGATGTGCCAATAGTGATGTTATCGGGCAATATGGAAAAAAAATTAAAATTTCCTCTATTTTCGACAGTATGGTCAATTTTGTCCATAACGCCACAAATAGAACATCAAAATGTTTACAATATGTACTAGTGACTCTAGCTCACAATGTTGTACGGAACTGAGCCATTTTCTTTTCTTCATATGAAAGCATCCCAAAATTTCTCACAAATGAACCAGTGTCATTTAGGATCCTCATCTTCCTCATAAATGGGGATGTGGCTTAGACCCATCTTCCCTTTGGTCAGAGGTTTTGGATTTGGATTTATAAGGGAATTTTTCATTTGTTGATTTATCGTAAGTGTCAACATTGAAGTCATTTATACTTCAAATGGTGGATTCCATTGTTGGTTGATTGACTCTGCTAACACGATCACTTGTTGTACTATAGTTATACTATTCTTATTCAATATTTTTGTTTCCTCGTTTGTTGGGATTGTCTCATATGTCTGGAAACTTTTATCTATATAGTTGATAAACCATCTTTCAAAACGACATGTCGGTTCATCCTGACTATCTTCTAATCTATATTCTTCTTCTTTAGTAAGTAGATTTGGAAACGAGGTTGAGTCTATGATTTTCTTCTTCTTGAATCCCAAACCGAATTTGATCTATTTCTAGAATTTTAATCAAACATTTGTCACACAAGTTGTCATTTTCATTTGTTCTATACCACACCTTAGAGGATTGAGAATATGTATGAATCCTTTGATGGGGGAAGTATATTATACAAGGGATAGAATATCTAATGTGGGATCAACACATCATGGGACCCAAGTCATCAACATCCATACTTTCTGCTATGTCTGCTAGTTGAAGGGTGCCAATGCTTACCTCTACCGACTATAGAATTTCACTCCTCACAGGAACCGTCAGTGTTTCTCATCTCGAATCTAGTCGGTCAATGTCGATCTTATATGAGTCCAAAATTCCAATGATCAGCCTCTCCTAGGATTATTTTCTATTTTAACTTCGAGTATCCCTCGCATTATGAATTTCTTCTCTCCCCCTTTGTCTTTTGTCCCATTCAAATTTATGAATGTCGATTGAAGGTTTGTGATACTTCATTCAAAGTGCAATCTTCCTTTTTCATTATTCTTCTAAAGTACATTATATTTCAATTGTATTCCTCCTTTCTTGTGTCATTATTCTCTTTAGTGTGGTTAGTTAGGTTATCTTTGACTATAAAAACTCATGGATCCTCAACCCCTCCACCACTGGCCTAATTTACTCGAAGTTAGAGATGTTAGCGAAGGTTTCCTTTCTCATTTTCATAATAATAAAACCCAATATTTGTGTGTGTCTTTGCAATTGGAATCTAGGAACTCTTCCCACTTACTTTGATGTTCCTCCCAATTATTAATTGGTGGTGTATGCAATGGAGGTTAGTATTTGATAATATGACCGACTCCTTTATCTAATAGGAATTATGTAGTAGAGAAGTTATAGTGCAAAAGGAACCATTATGAATATTGGTATAAAAAATTTCTTTGAATGTGTCAATTGATGTTATATATTTAATTGTTTGTTATTCCCAATAATCTTGAGCAATTTTCTCAACCCACTTCTGTAATCTTGTCTAAACCCTATTGACGATTTTTAGCATTAATTTTTCATCTAGAGTGTGTCTACTCATTAGTAGGTTGGTTGATGTATTTTCTTATTTCTTATGGGACAAGTTCAAAAAATCGCTCGTGGGTTTCTGTAAATAATTTTGGTTGTGCTTCTAACAGATTCAGTTGATTTCTCCTAGCATAATTGTGTATACAATTATTGATCTTGCACTCCCACCATTGATAGATTTCTTCCAAACTCAACATATTTGTACAGACTCAGGTTCACACACTATTGACAATGTAACCATTGTTGTAATCTAGGAACTTATCAAGATTAGTTACCGGTAGTATCCTAGAACAAAACAATATGCAATAACATATACAATATTATAAAAGCACACATAAAAGAGAGAAGGAGAATAACAAAAAGTAATGGGAGAACCAACAATATGTACTTTATTATTGTATCACAACAACTTTGTTTCTCCATTACATAGTCACATATTTATACTTGAAGAGTTAGTTATAGGGAAGTTGAAATTTCTTAACTTCCTCGATTGGTCAAATTGACTAAGTGATCAACTGATTTACATGTTCGACTAGATAGTCGACCAACTTGCATATCTGACTTTTTCGACTGTCGGGTCTAGTTGACATAGTCAGCTAGCCCCTACAACAAGTAATAATATAGATGAAAAATTATATGATGATCCATTCTGGATAAAATGAAGTACAAGTTCTTGTTGTCAATTATGGATGACTTGTTGGATCTCTTAAGTTCCAAGATGTATTTTACGAAAATATATTAGAAGAGTGCTTATCACCAAATTTGAATCAGAGAAGGAGATGAATGGAAGACTACACTTAAGAAAAATAAAGGTTTCCATGAGTGGTTATTAATTCATTTTGGTAGGACTAATGTGTGAAGTACATTGTGAGGGTGATGGTTGAAGTATGTTTTCCTTATTTGTGTAGGTTTATTATTGTGTACATATCCTATATTATGATCTGAAATGGTAGCACATCATCTTCCTATTAATGGACACAAAAATAAAGTGGTGAACAAATGCATAGGAAATATTCTAATATGTTTAGCATGTAATAGGCTATTAGAATACTTTTCTAATATAGGATGATTTTTTTCACAATAGTACAATGAATTGGTCTATAATATTATTGCATTTCTCAATTATTTGTGGAAATCATTTGAAAGAAGTGGAAAACTTGATTTATTTTCTTATGAATATGCAAAGAACCAATGATGCATACGTTTTTGAATATATAAGAGAAGTATATTCATGATACGACTCAGATCACTATATAATTTTTCATCTATATTGATACTTTCTGGGAGGAAAAATTGGAGGAATTAGCTTGCAGGTTCCATTTTAGTGGCAGGTCACAATTTGGAGATTTGGGGTGCACAACCTTCCAAAGACATTTCGGGGCATTAAATGGAAATTTTGGGGGTCAAAAATTTGTGAGAATGGATCACATGACCTTAATTGTGTGTTGTGCCAGATGTCAAC
Source organism: Picea sitchensis (assembly GCA_010110895.2). NCBI lineage: Eukaryota > Viridiplantae > Streptophyta > Pinopsida > Pinales > Pinaceae > Picea > Picea sitchensis. The sequence continues at coordinate 51,321 of SNQJ01S0005329.1, forward strand.
ACCTTCCTTCTTTCTTGGATCCTTGCTTGAAAAGTCATTTCTTTCCCAATAAAATGGGACCCCTCCTTTTCTCTATGAGATCTTATTAACTTGAAGAGTGACCCCAAAAAGGTGATATTTGATTCTTCTCATTCCTCTCTGATCACGTTGTTTGATGTTTCAAGCCTTGTTTGGTTTAATTTTAGTTTTGAAACTTAGACCAATAATTTTTTAAGCTATTGGAGAAGTTCCTTTTAACTCCTCCAATCCATACCAACAGAGTTCTCCTGAAGTCATCTGGTATATACTAGAAGAGTTCCACTTAATTTCCCTAATGAATTGGAGGGATTTCCCCGAACATATGTCGATAAGCATACCTTCTCCCTGAAAAAGTTAACATTAACTTCTTTGATTCAACCCGAGGAGTTCCTACGAACTCCACCAGTCGAATCGAAGGAATTTTTCTTCATCTCCTCTGACACACGTGATCACCTACCGGTCAAACTAGAATTAACACCTCTGATGCATACCAGAGGTCTTTCCATCAATTTCTCTAGTATGACCAGATCACTTCTCAACTCCACCTTCGATAGAACATCATTTTTAGCATCAATAGGGTTCTTCCCAACCCCTCCGATGACTTTGAATTATGCACCTGGAATTATAAAATAGCGCTTCCTCCCCTATTTTAATCATTTTTCATCATAAATGAGGGAGAAAATAGCATCAAGAAATCCCACTCACAATGGTTTTCATATACCATCACCATAGTTGTCCACATGTCATTTTTATCTAGGTAATACCTAAACCTATTCTTGGCATATATATATATATATATATATATATATATTTCTATATATATATATATATATATATATATATATATATATATATATGCTTTAAGGAATTATGAGTTGGTCTTGTATATAATTATTTAGGATTAGAGTTGAGTCTTGTATATAATTATTTAGGCCATCGATTCTTTCTATAGGCCCCTCAGCATCGTATTTTGTTGGTTTTTATCTCCTTGAAATGCCTCTATTCATCGCCTCTGCCAAAAAACACTACCACTACTTGCACCTTGACTCTACCTACAGTTGTATCTTTCCTTGAATATAACTCATTCGATTTAACTTAGGTAAAAACCCTGGGTTGACATGAGAAATAAGTATGCCCTAATACATTTTCCCCAAGTTTTTTTCTTGTTGTTTTGAGGCCAAAACATTACCATTGATTGCACTCTCAAGATTAGAAATATTTTCTTACTTTGACCTAGTCACTATCACACCCAAACTCTCACCCTGTTTGATCAAACTTGTACCCAAACCTTACCCATAGTCACCTGGTTCCCAAAGAACTTAGCCATATTTTTCATAGACTCATGTGATCATAAAATTTGATTTGATCACCTTCGGTGGTGTACCAAAAGACTTATCAAGAAATTGTATGATCATACTAGCAGACTTCCCAAGTTCAACTCTGATTCTAGGCTTACATTTCAGTGAGGTTCCCATTAACCTCTTTGATGTGAATTTTTACTCACCAATGATATTTTTTCCTTGTTTGAATTAGTAGATTTATCATCAACTCCTCTAGTGTGCCGCTGGAGCACTCACCATACTTGGCACCAATTTACCTGATTTCTCACCAAAGCTTAAAAATTCATCATGTCTCTGACCATCCTATAATCCTCATAATATGATGATATCCCTTCTAATGTTAACACAAGTGATTCTTCAAGTTTTTGACACAATTTCACATGGGCATATTTTTATTTAAATGTTCATTCAAATGCTCATTTCTTATATGCTTACAAAAACTGTTTTTTCATGTTTTTCATCATATTTACTACATATTTTATTCACTAATTATTAATGTGTGGTGCAGGTTCAAAAATGTTTCCACATAAGAAGAAAAAAAGAAAGTCGCCTACTACATAGGATTATGGAAGTGGAAGTAGATAAGATGAAGAACCAGATTCTCCATGAGCAGTATATGATGATACAACAAGACTCCTAGAGAAAGGAGGAGACTCACTCAAATGGGGTGAGTTATTTTAGATGTTCAAAAGACAAACATTCTCAGTGGAAGTTGAAGACCAATATGATCTCAAAATATTCAATAATATTCATAGATCAGGACTACATAGGGTGGCAACTTGTGTTGTAGTATTTTTTTGTGTAGATGCAATAACGTGGATTCTCAATCATGTGGACCTGGAAAATCGATACATACTCAATGCTAGGGAAGAGACCACATATTTGTTCAAGCCAGTCGATCTGGAAAAATATAATCATCTAGAAAATGGAACCCAAAAGTAATTGTATTAGGAACTTCTCGGTAGGTTCAAGAAAAAGGAAAAAGACTCATTCAATATCTAGCACACACCATATAAAAAGTTCAAGAACAAGTCTCCTGGTGAGTATCCGACCACTGCTTTGAGAATGCCCTACCAATATATAGTGGTTATGATTTTCAAACTATATGGAGAGAAACATGCTTCTACATTTACTCTCTCCTTAATGCCACTGATATACTACTACATGGATGAAGGGTCAATGTTCAACTGGGATGATATATTATCAGTAAGCCTAACAGAGTCTATCAAAGTTGTTAAGAAGATCAATCCTGGGACGTTTTCAAGTTTTCACATGTCATTGTATATATTAGATATTATGTGTGTGGAAAATCAATATCCTAATATAGTTGGGCATGGAAACCTACAGACTCGTTCATACACATTTATTGCAAGGTGCTTTGGGAGCACAAGTATAGGACAAAATACCACAAGATATGTGACCACTTCTTGGAACCTTTGTATGAATTCATTTTTTGCATGCCAACCCCATACATGATAGATAAAGTGTTATGAATAATCATAAATATTGGGGAATAGTACCTAATGGAACATGGGACTTGTTATATGTCTATAATTTCCTTGGCTAAGGAGGAAATAGGTACAGGAGTAACCTCAAACCAACTTGGGGCTGGAAGCTATCCCTTCCAATCAAAGAGGGATCTCTCTCTTCAAATCAATCACCTAAAAGATTAATTTGGTTTTACTCAAAGGCTATATCTCTAATATAAATAAATTTATAGGGTTGGTGGCAATATGAACAAAAAGTGCATTGGGCTATGGAGTCACTAAAGTCGAAAGTCAATAAAACTTGTTGGATACCTGGTATATTTAAGAAAATACTAAACATAGGAAAGATAGAAAGTAATATTCTAAGACAAATAAATATGTTGTAGACAACATGTTACAGAGAAAAAAATAATCCTTCAAGGCATATAAGAAGGATGAGTCTCAAAGAAATTATAGCAGAAATACAACTTGAACTACATGCAACAAAGCATATGATAAATATGAGTTTGGATACATATATTTCACATTAATATAAAGAATAAATCATACAATATAAATTATAAAACATGAAATAAAATACTGAGGAAACACATGCATACAATATCACAACCAAGGACAAGTTTTATTGATCCAACAAGGAAACACATGCATACAATATCACAATCAAGGACAATGAAAGGTATAACATGCATACAATATCACATACATAAGGTTACCTGGTATTTTTAGTATTTTCTATTTTCAATATCATAATATAATATGCTTATGTATGTAACCTTTTGCAAAAAGTAGTCAAAATGGAAAAATGGCAAAAAAGTGTCAAAAAGTCTTAGTGATTCAATTCTCTTGTACTTTAGCTAGCAAGTCAAGGTTGCTCTTCTTTCCAATCTCCACCTGTTGCAAACTTTTCTTTAGGGTCTTGTTCTCCTTCCTCAAAATGAGGTTTTGTTGATAAAAACTCTTCAACTGTCTATGTAATGGCAGGGTCCTTCTCACAATTGATGCATCTTTGTCAATTGTAGGTCCACAGTTTCTTAGGTGTTCTGCAAACTTAATTTTGGATTCCCTGTCTCTTTCCCTGAGTTGAAATATCACATTTCATGCTTCTCTGAGTTGTTTATTTATCCTCTTTAAAGTGTGTTTTCCTTCATCATCTTTATTTTATGTTGGATGATTATGTTCTGGGATTTCCTCTTGATGTTGCAACTTCCTATTTGAGGACCTTGTTAAAAGCATACTAGGCTTAGGAATATCCTCTACCTATGGAATATGCTCTATTAATTTCCCTTTATTTCTTGTTTTGGAAACAATTGGAGTTGATAGTGTTGACCTTTCTCCTATAATAGAGATATCTTTCCTGAAAGATTCTTCTAGAGACTTCTTCAATTCTCTATTTTCATGTTGCAACTGTGTTATGACAAAGTGAACCTTCTTCAACTATTCTTGCAACTCAATAATTGAAGTGTCTTTGTCTTCTAAGAGGGTTTTTTGTATGAAGGTTTATGGATTCTCACTGATTTCATGTGATGTATGTATACCAAGCATTCTCTTTGCTCCAGACTTTGTGAGTGGTTTTGTAGGATCTTCGGTCACTTCTGGAGAAAACTAGAGTTTCTTCCCTTTCTTTTTAGCATGCTGACTTGCTACAGACTCTTTAGTCTCTTTTTCCCTTTTTTTGATAGAAATCTTAGAGATTGATGTTGCAGTACAAAAAATCAGGAACATATACCATGATTTTCTATGCTTGATGAATTTAGAAAAGACTCCCAGTATTTATTTCTCTTTTTGAGTTCTTCCGATACTAACAGTTTGATCAAAGAAAAATGGAAGAGGCTAGCATCTCCTTTCTCCTTCCCTAGTTGTAATCTATTAGCATCCTTCTTAGACTTCTGAAAAGGTAATATGGCACATTCAAAGGCTTCTTACCAATGAAGTGCATTAAGATCTTGATATGATATTGGTAAACCCTATTAAATCTCCCTTCACGTGTAAAAAACCTCTAGATAACCCTCAACAAATCACTATGACTTTCCAATAAAAACTCTCTAGGAATGGTAGCTCCGAATTTAGTATTTCAGAATAATCAGGCTTCAAAAAATCATGATGATAAGATAGATCTAACTAAATACCTTTGAACCATTGTTCTCCATGAGAAGGTATGTATGTTGCAACAAAAATACTATTTTCAAAAACCTTCAATTGGAGATTTCCCTCCTGAGCCTTAATGCCATCAAAATTCTTTGCAAACTCCCTCGCCACTTGTTTGTTGTACCCCTAAAGTTTTTCACAAAACCTGATGCAACCCACTTGTTCTAAGGATTTTTTAATCGTTGGGTCTGCGTTTACCAAATTCAAACCTTGTGGCTCAAACCTCGCGAAATCACCACCCTTTACATTCTTTCTTCTATTTTCTGGAGTTGTCATGATGCTGGTATATGTCAACCCTGTATAGAATCAAATTATGATACTCTGGATCATGTGTGCAACAAATGAAAAAAGTAACTTTGATGCAGTGCACAACAACAAACAAAACATGGACTTTATGTACAATAGATGATAAAATTAACCTCGGTGCAGTGCGCAACAATGAACAACATTGTCCTCTACACCCTTTCCACAACAACGAACAAAAGCATGAATCTTTGTGCAATAGATAAGAAAATTAACCTCCGCGCAGTGTGCAGCAATGAACAGAACAAGGAATTTGTGCACAACAGATGAGAAAACTAACCTTGGTGCAGTGCGCATAAATGAACAACAATGTCCTCTGTGCCCTTTCCACAACAACGAACAACAACAAGAATCTTTGTGCAACAAGCCTGGCCTGGAGGTTTTGAAATTTTGGATGAAGAGAAATGATTTCTTGATTCTTCATTTACCTAGAGGGAGGATAAATTTGAAATATAACTTCAATTAAAACATGAATTATTCCATCATACCTCATTGTATTTCCACACGCAACATTAGAACGTTGTACAACAACTTGAACTACACAATGATTTTCTTGATGATGTTGTTGATTAAGGTTGGTTGTCATTGATGGCAACACTTTGATGCAATACTGAAATAGTTTCATGCAATACTAAAGTCATATCACTCATGCTCCCTCTGGAACCATGCCTCTCTCCTCTGCATCTCTGTGACCATTGCTCCCCCTAGAATCATGTCTCTATCCTTTGCATCTGATGAATCTCTCCCCCTTTTTCATCAATGGCAAAGGTATCTTTCCATCTAGGGCTTCTCCCCCTAACTCAACTGTCCTCTTTATGGTTCTTCCTCGTGTACATCTAATACATATAAGATAAGCATTCAAAAGAATTCATTTTGGAGTAGAAATAACTCTGAGTCTCCAGCGAAGATACTCAAAGGCTTCCCATGGAAGCAGTTTTGTAAAGATTTCTGCCACTTGTTCTTTTGTGCCCACATACTCAACTTTGATGGTCTTTTCTACAACCTGTTCTCACAGAAAGTGATACTTGATTGGAATATGCTTCATCTTGGAGTGCATCACTTGGTTCTTTGAGATATTGATGGTTCTTGTATTATCATAATAGATTGGAATGGGCTCATCATACTCAAATTGTATATCTGTAAGAGTTTTTTTCATCCAAAGAACTTGTGTACAACATGATGTTGCTGCAATATAATCTGCCTCGATTGTAGATAGAGATACCGATGATTGTTTCTTTCTTATCCATGATACTAAACACTCACCCAAGTAGAACGTTCCTCCAAGGATGCTTCATCGGTCATCAATAAAACCTGCCCAATATGCATTTGTGTAGGCAATAAGAGATAGATCCTTTCCTTTTGGATACCATAATCCAAACTCTTATGTTCCTTTGAGATATATGAAAATCCTCTTCACTGTTAACACATGTGATTCATTTGGTGCTGCTTGAAATCATGCCACCTGTCCAACTACCTGCATTACATTTGGTCTGGATGTTGTCACATATAGTAGGATACCAATCATTGACTTGTATTGCCTCTAATCTGTATACTTTGAATCGTCATCTTTGCTTAACTTGCAATTGGTTTTCATGGGAGTGATAACCAATTTGCAATCTTCCATTCCAAACCTCTTTAGCATTTCTCTAATATACTTGGTTTGAAAAATAAAAATTCCTTGGTTGCTTTGACGTATCTGAAGTCCCAGAAAGAAGGATAGTTCTCCAAGTAATGACATTGCAAATTCATTCTGCATATCCTTTGCAAATTTCTGGCTTAACCTGTCATCATCACTACCAACAATAATATCATCAACATAATCTTCAATTAATAAAATATTACCTTGACTTACCTTGATGTAGAGGTTGATGTCTGCACTTCCTTTTCTGAACCCTGCCTGCAATAGATATTTATCCATTCTAGAGTACCATGCTCTAGGAGCCTTTTTTAGACCATATAAGGCCTTCTTTAATTTGCACACATAGTCTGCATTCTCTGAAAACTGAAATCCTTTTGGTTTTTCAATGTAGACTTCTTCTTCAAGTTACCCATTCAAAAAAGTTGATTTTACATCCATCTGATACACTTTAATATTTTTGGACCATGCATAAGCTAAAATAAAACAGATTGCTTCTATTCTAGCAACTGGGGCAAATGTCTCTTCAAAGTTGATTCCTTCAACCTATGCATATTATTTACATACCAATCTAGTTTTGTTCCTTGTAACCTATCCATCTTCATTCAATTTATTCATGTATACCCACTTTGTGTTGATCACATTCTTATCCTTTGGTCTTGGAACCAATTCCCAAGTGTCATTTTTCTCTATTTGATCCAATTCTTCATTCATGGCCTTATTCCAAAATTCATCCTTGTTGGCCTCTTCAAAATAGGTTGGTTCAATGGTAGATGTGAGTGCTAGGTGTGTTTGTTTTGGTGAATGGATTCTTCTTCTAGTATCAACTCATTCATCTTTGTTTCTGATAATCTGATCTGAAGGATGATTCTTTTGTACTCGTCTTCTAGGTGTCTTTGGAGGAACTTTCTAAACTTTCTCTTATGATTTTGTCAGATTCTCTTCATCTTCATATTCTACTTCCTTTTCATCTTCTTCTCCTTCTTTGAAAATTTGTTCCATTGATTCATTTTCTTCTTCCTTTGATCCTGGTCTTCCTGTTTCATCAATTGTTACGTTGATGCTTTCTACAACTTTTTTCAATCTTAGATTGTAACACTTGTATGCTTTCCTTGTACTTGAGTAACCAACAAGTACTCCTTTGTCCACACGAGAGTCAAACTTTTCCATTTCCATCTTCTCTTTTTATGTAGCATTTTATTTCAAAAAATCATAAGTGCTTCACATTTGATGGTCTTCCTTTCCATAGCTCATAGGGAGTTTTGTCAATGTTTTTTCTGAGCATTACTCTATTTTGAATGTGAACTGTTGTATGCACTACCTATGTCCAAAATATATTTGTCAATTTGGAATCCATTAGCATTGTTTGAGCCATTTCCTGTATTGTCATGTTCTTTATTTCAACAACCCCATTCTGTTGAGGTGTCCTAGAAATGAAGAATTGCCTTTTTATTCCATGATTGTTGTAGTAGTCCATAAATTCCTTTGATGTGAACTCTCCTCCATTATCAGATCTCAAGCATTTGATTTTTGAATCCATTTCATTTTCAACCATTTCCTTGTAGATATTGAATTTTTCAAAAGCTTCTGACTTATTCTTGAGAAAGAAAACTGCAGTCATTCTTGTATAATCATCAACTAATAACATAAAGTATTTCTCACCTTTTAAACCCTTTGTTGTAATTGGTCCAACTAGATTACTATGCACAATTTCCAATGGTCTTGTCATTGAATATTCCTTTGATTTGAACCTGGTCTTTGTTTGCTTTCCATGTTGAAAATACTTGCATAAAGTGTTGGTTGGTTTCGTGATTTGGGGCATTTATCTAACTGCTTCTCTTCTATTGAATTTGACAAGGTTATCAAAATATATGTGACCCATTCTTCTGTGCCATAGCCAACTTTCATCTTCCTTTCCTAGACCACACTTTTCATTTCAAATTTCACTTAATACATATATGTTGCTTGAAGTTCTCACAGCTGTAGCAATCATTATTCCAGAACCTTATTTTCTTATCTCACACTTTTGTGAATCAAAAGTAACTTTATGACCTTGTTCACACATTTGACTCAAACTTACAAGATTATGTTTCATATCTTCTACTAGTAGAAAAATTTCTTCCTTGGTATTCTTGTTCCCAATTCTGACTGTGCTTTTTCCAATGATTTTAGTTGAATCATCATTTCCAAAGGAGACTGATCCATCTCTTTCCTCTCGTAATGTAAGAAACATGTCTCTAGCACCTGTCATGTGTTTTGAACAATGAGTGTCAACATACCAACCACATTTCTTCTTCTTAGCTAAAGCAAGTGTGAATTATTCATTGCTATACTGATCCTACTTTCTTATCCATGTCCTTTTCTGAGATTCCTATCTGTGACTGTCATTATTCTATTATGGTTCTCTAGGAGGGACTGTCATTTTGTAATCTTTGGCCATGTGTCCAAAATTTTTACATTTGTAACATTCCACTTCAGTGCTCAAAGATTCAAACCTGTTGTAACTTCTTCTTTGTGTTTCACTAGGCCTTCTTAGATAACCACTTTGTGTATGACTTTCAAAGTTGTTTGTGTTCCTGTTGTTAGCTCTGCAATTCATAGCTTTATGTCCAAAATTATTGCATGCATAACATAAACCCAAAAAGATAGTTTGATACCTAGGAGTTGAAGATCTTCTAAAAGGAGGTACTCTTATAAATTCATTTTCTTCCTGAGGCCTATATGTCAGTTGTTGATTTTGAAATATGAATCTTCTTGATGGAGGAGTGTCCCTGTAATCTTTCTTGTAGATCTTCCTATCCTCCTTGATTTTTTTTTCATATCTTTTTGGATATGTTTCTTGATATGTTATTTTGGATCTTGATCCTTTTTCTATCTGATTGTATCCAAGTCTAGGCTTGTCATGATCAGATTTTGACTACTAATAATGTCATCCAAAACTTTTGAGTTGTTCGACATATTTTTCTTTTGAATATCCTTTCTTAATGTGACAATCTTTGCTTCCAAATTTCCAATGATATTGTCTTTTTCTTCTAGTTGTTCTTTGAGTGCTTATTCAATTCTTTTATCTTCTTCTATTTGAACCTTCAAATTTGTGATCATTTGTTCTAGTTCTTGATTGTCTTATTTCTTGTCTATTTATACTTGTAGTTTCTTGTTTTTCTTCTTTTCTCTTCTGATAAATTCTATGGAACACATTAATTCCTCTCGGTAGTCAACTTCTGCCTCTTCAATTTCTTCTTCGAATTATTCGTATTCTTCTTCGACTTCTTCATATTATTCTTCGTAGTCTTATTTATGAGAGTCTTCTACTGCCATGAATAGAACTCTTTATGTCTCACTATCATTGACTTCATCTTCATTTGATGATGAGATGTCTTCTTTGGTGCATAAGCTTTTCTTGAAAACTTTCTTTGTGGTTCTTTTGCCTTTATATGTTTTTTTTCCTTTTGAGTAACCTTCATCATTTATCTTTTTATTATAAGGAAATTTGTTAGCAAAATGACAAATACCTTCACAATTAAAACAAATTAAAGGAAGCTTACCTCTATACCTACCATCGGTTACCTGGTTCAATCTTTTGACAAAGTTGGCCACTTCTTCATCATCTTCCGAGACGTCACTGTTGTTTCTAAGTTCTTTTTTCCTTCCCTTTTTCTTTGAATTTTTGGATGCTTTGAAGGATGCTTCTTTTATATCTGGATTTTCCTCTTCAATTCTCATTTCATATGCTATGAAGATTCCATGTAATTCATCCATGCTTATTGAGTTTAGATCTGATGTTTCTTCTAGTGTTGATATCTTAGGATCAAATCTCATAGGAAGAGATCTTAGTACTTTTTGAACAATTACAGATTCTTTGATTTCTTCTCCCAATCCTATGATTGCATTTATTATTTCATCAACTCATAAAAAGTAAGCTGCAATATTCTCATCTTCCTTCATCTTAAGTTGTTCGAACTGACCTCTGAAAGTTTGAAGCTTTGGGGTTTTGACTTTTGAATCTCCTTCATAAATATTTTGAAGTTTGTCCCAAATATCTTTAGTGGATTTACAATGTGCAACTTTGGTGAATACTGTTTCACTAAGACCATTCAGAAGTGCATTTTTGTCTTTGGAATTATTCTGAACAAGTTTCACTTCTTTGTCATTTGTTGGCTGAATTGTTGGTGCTGTGTATCCATTTACAATTGATTTCCAATTTTCAAATCCTTGTGCCTGTATATATGTTTTCATATTTATGATCCAAAATGCATACTTATGTCCATTGAACTATGGTATTCCATTTTTATACAAGTTTTTTCTCTCCATGATCTACCTTTCAATGTTTAAACTGATTTTTGAAGGAACCTTCTCTGATACCAATTGTTGGATTACTGAGAGGGGGGGTGAATCAATATTAGAGCAATTGAATCATTTTTAACCATATAATCCAAGTGTTATATAAATGTATCATTATCATCCAATAAATGCAGAGTAAATACGCAATGAACAAATGAAAATCATACACATACACAGTACACCAATGTTTTATGTGGAAACCCAAAGTGGGAGAAAACCACATAATGCTTTTTCTTATATGTCTTGAATAATTACATTCATTAGAAGCACCAACTTCATTTTTTTTCTAGTTTCAATTGGAAGGAGGCTCCAACACCATTTTTTCTCAAGACACAACCTAAAGGAAGCTCTAACTCCCCTATTCCCTGGCTACAATCCCCTATGTTCTCCGGCTACAACTAGAAGGTGGCTACAACCACCTGCCCTTGCCCCATCCAACCACCCTAAAGTAGAAGTAGAATGATGAACCACTGTCACACTATCACTGTGAGATATACCGTTGTAAACCTGAACCATGCATCAACCATGCATCAACCTGTACCGCAACACGTACCATAAAAAGGTGCATCAACCATGCACCAACCTGTACCAAACAACCTGTAATCAACCTGTACTATAAACAAGTGCATCCAACCATGTACCAAGTATGTACCAATCATGTGTCAACTATTCATAAACTATGACTCATCAATATGTACCAACATCATCAACTATACACCTCATTTATGTGGAAACTCATTAACTACTAGTCTCAACCATGTACCCAACATGTACCTCAACCAAAATCCCTCATCAATATCATCATCCAAATATGATTTGTAACTCTGTAATATACCTGGTGTATATGATCACATACCTGCAAACCTTCCTTAACTTTAACAACAAGAGACTAGCATTTTCATCAAACTTTTATTTAGTCTCACATGACTAGTTTTGGATTAGTCAACAACCCTAACTTGAAATAATCATAACTATGTACCTGTAATGAATAAATATATGAAAATTATACACAATTTTATTCAGTGTGTTTTATGCAATTCCTCTAGGTTTCACTACTTGGAACCTCTCAGAAAAGGACTTATAGAAAAAATGGCATACCTTGTAGAATTTTGGCTTATTCTAGAGAGCGACCTTGTAGAGCATTCCCCGCACGGAATATTTGTTGAATCGATATGAAAATATTACACAACATACTATAGAATGTAATATAACAAACACATTTGGTATTACTAAATTTGGATCTATTATGAAGAAGTTATGGTATTTTTACCTGAAACACCTATTTTAGACTAGTTTCAGGACTAGCCACAAACCCTATTTTCCACGGAGTGTAAATCCAAAAATAAAATGAACCACAATATAAATGTATTACCATAGATACGTGGATATGTTTCCTAAATGCCATATCAATTTCACAGTTTGAATGATTCTAGAAAAAAAGTTATTGCGAAAATGGTGAGATGACTTGTAAATAACATACCTTAGAAAGCATCATCAAAAGAATTTATCCTCCCTTGAATTCCATGGTATCAGATCCTTTGAGTATCTTCACTAGAGACTCGGAGTTTTTTCTATTCCAAAATGAATTCTTTTGAATTCTTACCTTATATGTCTTATATGTACACAAGGAAGCACCATAAAGAGGACAATTCAGCTAGGGGGAGAAGCCCCATATGGAAAAATACCTTTGCCATTGATGACAAAGGGGGAGAGATTTATCGGATGCAGAGGAAAAATGTATGATTCCAAGGGGAGAAATGGTCACAGATATGAAGAGGAGAGAGGCATGGTTCCAGGGGGAGCATGAGTGATATGACTTTAGTATTGCATGAAATGATTTTAGTATTGCATCAGAGTGTTTCCATAAATGACAACCAACCTTAATCAACAAAATCATCAAGAAAATCATTGCATAGTACAAGTTGTTTCACAACGTCCTCATGCTGCATGTGGAAATACAATGAGGTATGATGGAATAATTTGTGTTTTAATTGAATTTATCTTTCAAATTTATCCTCCCTTCAGGTAAATAGGCATGATTCCAGGGGGAGCAATGGTCATAGAGATCCAGAGGAGAGAGGCATGGTTCCAGGGGGTGCATGAGTGATATGAATTTAGTATTGCATTAAATGATTTCAGTATTGCATCAAAGTGTTGCCATCAATGCCAAAGGGGGACGTCATTGATTAAGGTCGATTGTCATTGATGTCAACCCCGGTAGCGAATTCCGATAGCACAAAGGTTTGGGTAATGGAACCAAGGTTGTTTCATGTATAATGGTATGAGTTTTAATATATTTGAAGGTAATACTATTCTATATGTATATTACATGTCATGTCATTTCTGGTGGTATGCGGAACGTCACATAAATCCTCCCGGTTTGAGAGTTATGGCCTTACGAAGTTGGATGACCCTCATATGTTGGCTTGAAGCCCCAAAATGTCAATGAAGTCAAAGAGTTTGCAAAGAAGAAATTATTATTTAAATGATAAAGTAAAGTGTCAAAGTCAAGAAGGATTATTTAAATAATAAAGTGAAGTGACAAAATCAAAGAAGATTATTTAAATGATAAAGTGAGGTGACAGAGTCAAGAAGGAATATTTAAATGATAAAGTAATGGAGCACTTTCTAATTATAGAAAGTGTTTAACCCTAAAAATGAGTAAAATAGGTTAAGTGACCTATAAGTGGGTTAAGTGACCTAGAAATAGGCTAAGTGACCTAGAAATGGGTTAAGTGATCTAGAAATGGGCTAAGTGACCTGGAAGATGGAGAGTATAAATAAGAGGCAAGGCTGTCTCATTTTACATCACACTTGAGAATATTAAATATATATAGGTGACTGAGGTAACCAAAGGATATCTAAGCCAAATTTCATAGGTAAGGTGAAGAAAAGAAGGTCAGAATTCAAGGGAGGATAAATTCTTTTGATGATGCTTTCTAAGGTATGTTATTTACAGGTCATCTCACCATCTTCACAATAAATTATTTTCTAGAATGATTTAGACTGTGAAAATGATATTCCATTTAGGAAAAATATCCAAGTATCCATGGTAAAAAATCCATCTTGTGGGTTGTTGTATTTTTGGAGTTACACTCCGTGGAAACTAGGGTTTGTGGCTAGTCCTGAAACTAGTCTAAAATAGGTGTTTCAGGTAAAATCGTCATAATGTCTTCATAATAGATCCAAATTAAGTAAGACAAAATGTGTTGGTTATAGTGAATTCTATAGTATGTTGTGTAACATTTTCATATCAATTCAAAAAACATTCCGTGCGGGGCATGCTCTACAAGGTCGCTCTCTAGAATAATCCATAATTCAACAAGGTATGCCATTTTTAATATAAATCCTTTTCTGAGAGGTTCCAAGTAGTGAAACCTGTAGGAATTGCATAAAACACATTAAAGAACATTGTTTATCATTTTCATATCTTTATTCATTATAGGTACATATTTATTATTATTGCAAGTTAGGGTTGTTGACTAATCCAAAACTAGTCATGTGAGATTAAAGAAAAGTTTGATGAAAATGCTAGTCTCTTGTTGTTAAAGTTAAGGAAGGTTTGCAGGTATGTGATAATATACACCAAGTCTATTAAATATTTAGAAATCATATTTGGATGATGATATTGATGAAGGATTTTGGTTGAGGTACAAGTTGGGTACATGGTTGAGACTAGTAGTTGATGAGTTGGCACATAAATGAGGTGTATAGTTGATGATGTTGGTACATATTGATGAGTCATAGTTGATGAGTAGTTAACACATTATTGGTACATACTTGGTACATGGTTGGATGCACTTTTTTATGGTACAAGTTGATTACAAGTTGTTTGGTACATGTTGATGCATGGTTGATGCACTTGTTTATGGTACAGCTTGATGCATGGTTGATGCATGGTTCAGGTCTATTAGTACAGGTTTACAACAGTATATCTCAAAGTCATAGTGTGACAGTGGTTCCATCATTCTACTTCTACTTCAGGGTAGTTGGACGAGGAAAGGACAGGTGGTTGTATCCACCTTTTGGTTGTAGCCGAAGAACATAGGGGGTTGTAGCCTCCTTCTGGTTGTAGCCAGAGAATAGGAGAGTAGGAGCTTCCTTCAGGTTGTAGCCTGGGAAACAAGGGGGTTGGAGCCTCCTTCCAGTTGCAACTAGAAAACAAAGGAAGTTGGTGCTTCTAATGAATATAATTCTTCAAGACATATAAGAAAAAGCATTATGAGGTTTTCTCCCACTTTGGTTTTCCATGTAAAACACTGGTGTACTGTGTATGTGTATGATTTTTCATTTGTTCATTACTTATTTACTTTGTATTTATTGGATGATAATGTACATTGATATAAAACTAGGATTATATGGTTAAAAAGGATTCAATTTCTCTATTATTGATTCACCCCCCCTCTCAGTAATCCAACATATGCCACATGTCCTTGATAGATTTGATTTCAAGAACCCATTATAACTTTAACAAGATTGGATCTCACTGTCTTGAAACGACATCATGACCTTTTAGTGACACGAAAACCCACATCTTGGCACAAAAACCATAAGTTACATGGTTGAAAGAGAAAACCTGACCCATGACAGAATTTATCCTATAATTTTATCCAAAACCTAAAAACCTATTTATATGACACTAAAAGGACATACATTGGGATATACGGGGACACCAAAGATCCCCATATACTCCCAATAGTTTTCCCTGAAAAAATGGTACTTCAAGAGGTTTCCTATCAAACAATGATCCACGGAGTCAGGGAGGCTCTCTAACACAACAAAACCATTATCTGGCCCTGCTCCCATTATGGATCAAATCATAGTATTTTGGGAATATCAAGCAAGCTCAATCTAAACTGGATACATTGCCATCGTATCACTTCAAAGAATAAATATTTAGAAGACATGACCCAAAAAATGTGGTTAAGGAGTATTGCATATATAAAGCCTACTTGGGAGTACACTTCAGTTGTTTGGGAGGAAGAAAAAAGCCATTATGGGGCCCAAAATTATGATGAATTCATTTAAAAAATACATGGAAATCCCATAGGGAGGATCGACGATGAGGAGAAATAACATGAAGAAGAGCAGATAAATGAGGAAGAACAAGAAGCATCAAAAGCATCTACTGCAAATATGTACACACATTCTAGATCAATGGAAGAGGAAGAACCAATAGTAGAAAATACGAGGAGAAAAAAATAAAATATCCAAAAGAATAAAGAGGATGTTGTTGAAAAGAAGAAGAAGATTGAGGAGGCCAAGGCTAAGGTAGAAGCTAATGCAGGAGAAACAACAACAACGGTGGAGAAAATAGAATCAAAATACAATGTTGTAGATAATAAATTAGTAGAGGATGAGAGAGAAGAAAAAGCTATACCCGAGAAGGAAACTATAGAGATGGAAGTGGAAGAACAAAGAGTGACGAATGAAGCTGCAACCAAGGCAGTCGAGGAAGAGTAGCGGAAAAGAGATGAAGAGGCTTTGAACAATGATGCCTCACCAATGGAAACCTACCTTCTAGAGTCATCAATGAGATTCCCTAGTGGTTAGCCTCAATTTGGTAGAGTGGAATTGGGACTTCACACCTCATATAAACCAATCAAAGTGTCAAACTTGAAAAATTTCAGGTATGACAAATCCACTAATCATGTCTTGTAAAAACAAGTAAAAAAGGTACTGGTCACAAGGGGAAACCTATTATCCATCATCAAAGAGAAAATTGTAATGGAATATGCCAACCAAGATCCACTTGAATTGATTTTACCATAGCCACATAGGAAAACCTTAAGAAATTGTATTGCCAAAATCAAGAGAAGGATGTCAGAATTGGAGAGTGTGAGAAACAACTCCGACAAGTGAGGATAGATAAGGGAATACTTAAAATATATCAAAGAATGTATAGAAAAGGTCAAAACATAGTTGGAGGAAGTCATCATGGACATGTACTCCCACCTATACATTTTCCAGCAGTGGGAGGCTAGTATAATGGAACAACACAACCATGTACAAGCCAAGAACACCCAATTGCTCACAATCTAAGAGGGCTTAGATAACATAGATAGGTTGAAAGATGAGAATCCTGACACTCCAACCGAACTTCCTCGTCCATCAAAGATAGAAATAAATATTGATTATGCATCACTTGATTAGTGTCAACAAGATGGGAAAAGAGTAGAAAAGGAAACAACTAGATTCCTTGAAATTTGTAGACAACTTCATAAAGAAACACAAGGTTTGACACAAAATTGTCGCCTTCCTCGTATGGAAGAGCTCAAAAAAACTGGTACTATGTGTTGGCCTTTGACCAAGTTTTGGGATAATCTTGGTCATTTTTTACCATTTTTGGGACTTCGACAGCATGTCAAAGATGGAGCGCTAGACGAAGCGGAGATTGCAGAATCTTGGCCCACTTTTGGGTCCCTTTTTGGGTTTTGGGAATATGTAATGTGAAAGGGATGTTGGCCCGTGGTTTTACCCATGTTTAGGCCTACTTGTATGTATAAATAGATGTCTAGGAAAGGTAGGAAGAGGCCGGTGTGCTAAGTGTTAAATGAATGGCTAAGTGTTGGTATGAGTTGTAAGATCTTTGCGCATTTTGTAAGACTTGCAGAGCTTAGTGCAAGTCCCTGTGTGGAGATATAGAAGGCTTTGTGCTATAAGGAAAGGAAGAAGGATCTAGCGAGCTACGTAGATATTTTGTCCTATGCAGAGTAAGGGTTTCTAAGGCTCTATGCTTGTAATTGATTGGCCAACGATAATAAATAAGAGTTGGTGGATGTAGCCCCAGGGTGGGGGTGAACCATGTAAATATGGTGTTGTCTGCTTTGTGCCTTGTTCTAATGTATTGATGTGATAATTTCTTAAGTAATTTGAGTAGATAGATCTGATATATATGCTTATGCTCAGTGCTTATGGTGTGTAGAATGTTAGATATGATCCATGTGTATATGGTAAGTGCTTGATATGTTAGATTTGAATATTGTGTTTATGCTAAGTGCTTGAATATTCTAGTTCATAGTGAATGTTTCGAAGCTCTGTTATACCAACAAAGTGGTTATTGATTGCTAAGTTCTATATTAAGAGTTATAATCATAGATCTGTGTCCCAGCTAAGGTTGCAAACACTTGAGTCCTACAACCACCCCTACCTCTACCTCGAGTGAGACTTCATTTGCTTCGCAGGTGTTGCTGAAAGGGCTAGTAGTTAGGGTTTTGTTGGTGCTTTGTTGTAGCATTGAACCCCGGGTCTGCCCCTGTGCCAACAAATGGTTTCGTTGCCAAGACCTGAAACTGTGATTGCTGGGAATTGAGAAAGAGGAAGCTCTATGAAAAGAACTGAGAAAGATCTATGCGTAGATGTGTGCCCTAGTGCGCAGTATTCTACTTGATCTGTAAATATTTTTACTAAATAAAGAAGGTTAGATCTAAGAGAAAGAAGCCTGATATGAAGAGAGAAGGCAAGATATGAAAGAAAGGAGCTCGGATCTATAGAAAAGAAGCAGGATCTAAAAGATTTGTGCTCCAAGAAAGGTAAAAACGAGAAGTTCTGATTGAAAGAGGTAAGATCTATAATATTTCTGCCCTGTTAAAGGTAATAATAGTTTAAAGTTCTTAGATCTGAAAGATTTGTGCTTTGTAGAACTAAGATAAGTGAATTTTTTATTTTTTTTATTTTTTTTCTAGAGTATGGATCTAGGTATATCTGATAGGTTTTGTCCTAGTTTGAAAGCTAGAGTACTAATAGATGAAAGTAGGCTTGATATGAGTAGATATGAAAAGAATAGTGAAAGATATGTTATACCTATGCATAGAAATAATGTTTGGACTAACAAATGGATGCAGGGTCCTAGAAAGAATTTGTTGCAAGTTCGCTACCATGATCCTAGTGTGCAGTACAGAAGAAGTTGGGGATCATTTAAAAGAAAGAGAGGAGTGCCTCTTTGTTACAGTTGCAGAAGACCTGGGCATATTGCTAAGGAATGCCCCAGAAGAATATCTAGTTGTCTCTGTTGCAAAGCCATGGACCATGAAGTGTTGGATTTCCCTAGAATGATGTCTAAGCTTGAAGGAATGAATTTGAATCAAGGAAACCCTAAGGAAGATCCAGAAAAGGCAGAACCCCAACAAGAATTAGAGAAGGTATTGATACAAGTGAAAGAGACCCTGAATGAACACTGACATGTCATCTTATCAGATATCTTCAAAGAGAAGAAATGCATCGAAGCAAGAATAAGGGACTTCGACATTGATTGTGTCATGGATGAAGAAACACAGATGAATATTATGCTAGAAAGAACCTGGGAAGCTATAGGAAGGCCTGCTATGATCCCTTCCCTAGGAGGAATACATTTATTCAGAGGAAAGCTAGTAAAATTATGTGGAAGGCTCGCCCAGATACCTATGACTATCAATGGAGCTTCGACAAAAGAGGACTTTGAGATTATTAAATTTGTTGAAGAAAGAGCCTTGTTTACCATGCTAATAGGAAAACCTTGGATTGATAGAGATCAGGCTAGATGAAAGGAGGAGGAAGAAGTTTTGGAACAAAAGAAGCAAGAGTTAAAAGACTTTATGACTAGAAGGATCGCACACTTGATTGAGGAACAGAAGAGTAGACCACAAATATTTAATACTAGCTACTCAGATGTCGAGGCTAAGAGAACACTAGAAAATCCCTAGAATATTGAATTACCTATCCCAGACAAGGAAGAAGTATTACACAGGAACCCTAGAAAAAAATCTTGGCAGTGCGAAGTAACTAAGACCAAAGAAGAAAAGACTCAGAATGATACAAGCATTACTGAGACAAAGCTCTTTGGAAAGAAGGCTAGAAAGTTAAGAAAGAAAAGGGATAATACTGAAAGGTTACAAGAGGTTCTAGAAGAGACCTTGCAGAAAGAAAAATTGTAGAACTAGAACTTCGCCGAGATATCAGAACAACGACATATGCCACTTCGCCATGACCAAGCAATATAGTTGTTGGGACTGATATATCCGTTTGAATTCCGCTCCGAACAGGTAGAAAATAAATAAAGAGGTATCATCAGACCGTTGGGTCACACCCTAATGAATCAAACAGGAGTTAATGAAGGGACATGACCATTGTGAACTGACCGTTATTGACTTACCTATTTAGCTCGTCGTGCCATGCATGAAGAAAACTTTTTCCAAACTGAGAATTTGAGCTCGCAACCTTGATTAAGATTGTTCAGTGATCATTACGCCCTTGCTTTCAATCTTATTTTTGTGTCTACATTACTTCATGAACCCGATATTATTAACCCCGAGAGAATATGTCCAAGGATCTTAGATCACTTGAAGAATATGCGAAGGAAGTGCTCGTTGATATCAGGACCGAGAAATTCATGTCGGAAAGAAGGATGACTGCAAGTATGCAAGCATCATCAATAGGAGGAGTCCAATATTCTCCATCAACTTCTCACAGAGTAGGAACTTCCAGAATCATGATGGAGACAAGAATGAAGCATAGAGACAATATTGCAAATGCCAAGTTCATTCCGAGCATCTTACGTGCGTATATACCTCCTCTGAGTAGTGCAGTGAACAGAGACAGTGTGCCCATGGATTTTGAGTATGCTTTGGTCACTGCGTACCTTCCAAAAGGGGTGCACATAGTTCATGCCGACCAGGATAAGCTTGCAGCATTGAAGTTTAATGGCTTCAACCTTGGCGATAGAAAGGATTACATCATGCTCGCCATGCATAAGTACTTGACCAGAACCAAAGGAAATAATTCCAAGATGATCCCATAGTCATTTACCCAGAACCTCATGTTGTCCACACTACTCAATGTGATGAAGATCCTGCACTTCGACAGACACCGGGAAGTGAATGCATGCGTTAAATTTTTGTTGTCTTGCTACCATAGAAGTTACTTATGGTTGAACTACCGCATCACTATGGATTTGACCTTGATCAATTGGATCATAGGGATTAGTATGCAGGGCCCTGAACCACAGGATTTTTACCCTAGAAAGACCTCAGATCAAGCATTAGCACAGAGGATAAAAGAGAATTATGGAGATGTAGAGAAGGGTATGCGAGGCTACAAGGTAGCCTCTATCCAAAGCAACACAGTATGCCTTGCATGTCAGTTGATCACAGGAAAGCTAGTTCATAAGAACCAGCCCACCCAAGTGATTGGATTTGTATTCAACCTCCCATGGAAGTGCACGGAGGGACTACAGATGAATTGGGCACAATACCCAGTAAACCAGCTAGAGCTCGATTGCAGAGAGGCACAAGACCAAGGGTATGAGTTCCACTTCAACTGGATTCTCATACTGATAGATTTCATTGCATGGGAGATGTTGGAAGGTGCAACCTTCCCAGACATCAATCCCTTTGAACCATTGGCCATGAAGTTCAGTACCCTATGGTACTCAAATGATATGAACAATCAATGGCAGTTAAATGTCATCTTCCACACTTACTACAACCAGTTGAAAGTAGCCATCTAGTCTGAGCCTCGTATGACCCCGAATACCCTCCACAGGTTTCGACCCCTAATGAAGTTCAACGTAGACCACCACTTCATTTATATAACAACACGTGCAGATGGCCATAAGAAGCAGTTGCAGTCCTATTACAAGATCACGAAGGAATATTTATAGGAAATCACCAAGGAATGGTCGATGAACCTTCTTATCCTAGACAACCCTGTGGATTTGTCTGATGTAGATATTCTGGAAGCCACACAGGATACACCCGAACCTAGTAAAACAAAGAAGCCTGAAGAAGTTCAATATGTAGACAACACATCTGTGAAGACTGTGTCTATGTCACCAGAGAAAGGAGGTGTTGGCGAAGAGATCAACGAGGAAACATCACATAAGGATGAGGAGGACCCCTCGAATAAAATAAAGGTGTCCCCCCAAAAGCCTTCGTCCATAAATAAAATGAAAGCAACCAAGACCAAGTTCGAGACTGTCCTCACCCTGGATGATTTTAATTTCATCATCGCTGCATTGAACGATGCTTCGCTAGAGATTGCAGAGAAGTAGGAATCCAAGAAGGAGGTGGTATATAGTCGGATCAAGATAGAGCTCCAAGGAGTGCAACGGGCACTTTAGTCAAGGCGCGTAGTCTCCACTGCACCCCTGTCAGTCAAAACACCAAAAGAAGGAGATGAGCCAACTCAACTCCACTAACTCGTGGATTCAGTCGAGGCTCGAATTCCAAAAGCACAAGATGAAGCAGAGAAAGCCATACAAGCTTTGAAACAAGTACAAGGAGTACTTGAAGAACAGTTCAGTGCTGCAGAACAAGAAAAGAGTGCTCTCCAAGAAAAATGGAATGACGAGAAAGCATAGCTACAACAAGAAAAGAAACAATTGTTGGCAGAGCAAATGGAAGTAAAGGAAGAGGTCAATAGAGGAATTCTCTCTGCGAAATTCATTGAGGTATAGTCTGAAGAAAGGATCCCACAGTAGGTGGCATAGCTTGAAGATGTGATCCAGAAGCTACAACAGTGCATCGCAGATCTAGACCTCTGCGCTGTACCCAAAACTCCACAAGAGGTAAGAGACCTAAGGGAAGAAATTGCCCACAACGCAGTTGGCAGATTAAAAGCTCTTTCCTTGGAATGCAAGTAGTTGAGCTCCAGGAGCACTCAGATATATGAAAATCTCACAGAGAATCCATAGTTACAGGCATTAGAGTCGCAACTCTAGGAAGCAAAGTAGCACATAGATACACTACAGGCATCGCTGAAGGCCTTAACACTAGTTGAAAGAATGAAGAGGTTTCAAGAACAACACATGGCCCAACAACAGATCCACATGATTCAAAGTAAAGTGATGGAAGTCTCTCAATGACTTCAACTAGTGCAAGAGAAAGCATGCCAACTGTTCACCAAAGTTGAAAGCCAAGAAGTCGAGCTAGAACAGGTTGTCATCACAACAGAACAGTTCCTACAAGGGCTAGTGAACGATGCAGTGATCTAGGCATTCACTGAGAAAGAGGTTGTAGCACTGCAGCAGGTCGAAGTAGCTTGAGCAAATATCAAGGCATTCGAGGCATAAATGCTCAGACCAAAGTGACTTGGGATGAGTCATGGGTGAGTGTTGGGGGCATGTTGGCCCTTGACCAAGTTTTGGGATAATCTTGGTCATGTTTGACCATTTTTGGGACTTCGACATCCTGTCGAAGATGGAGCGCTAGAAGAAGTGGATATTGTGGAATCTCAGCCCACTTTTGGGTCCCTTTTTGGGTTTTGGAAATATGTAATGGGAAAGGGATGTTGTCCCATGGGTTTACCCACGTTTATACCTATTTTGTATGTATAAATAGATGTCTAGGAAAGGTAGGAAGAGGTTGGTGTGCTAAGTGCTGGTATGAGTTGTAAGAGCTTTGTGCATTTTGTAAGACTTGCAGAGCTTAGTGCAAGTCCCTGTGTGGAGATATAGAAGGCTTTATGTTGTAAGGCAAGGAAGAAGGATGTAGCGAGATGTGCAGATCTTCTGTCCTGTGCAGATTAAGGGTTTCTAAGGCTCCATGCTTGTAACCGATTGGCCGACGATAATAAAGAAGAGTTGCTGGACATAGCCTCAGGGTGGGGGTGAACCACGTAAATGCAGTTTTTTCTGCTTTGTGCCTTGTTCTGATGTATTGACGTGATCATTTGCTAAGTGATTTGAGTAGATAGATCTGATATATATGATTATGCTCAGTGCTTATGGTGTGTAGAATGTTATATATGATCCATGTGTATATGCTAAGTGCTTGATCTGTTAGATATGAATAACGTGTTGATGCTAAGTGCTTGAATATTCTAGTTCATAGTGAATGTTGCGAAGCTCTGTTATACCAACGAAGTGGTTATTGATTTCTAAGTGCCATATTAAGAGTTATAATTGCATATATGTGTCCCATATAAGGTTGCAGACACTTGAGTCATGCAACCACCCCACCTCTACCTCGGGTGAGACGTCATCTGCTTCGTAGGTGTCGTCGAAAGGGCTAGTAGTTAGGGTTTTGTTGGTGCATTGTTGTAGCGTTGAACCTTGGGTCTACCCCTATGCCAACACTATGGAAAAAATTCTTGAAAAGATCCAACAAATCACAAATCATAGATAGGAAGTAACTAAATCATCTACAAAGGTGAAAATTGAGCTAATGGAGCAACACTTTGTTTAGCCTACCAAGGTCCAGACTATGATCCAAGCATTCATGACCACCTTCGAGAAAGAAATGAAAAATATCGACAACAACACAACCTCACATGAAGTATCTCTTGAGGAAATTTTTTATCGTAGGGTCATATCACTCTATGACCAATGCACAGTTTGAACAAACTACGTCAGGGACAAAGGCACATGAATGAATACAAAGTAGAAAATTCGAAATTGTTGATAACTGCACTCTAGTTTTTCTTGATCCAACTTCTCTTAGATTCATCCACATTCTTACACATGCAATAGCTAGTGAGGGAAGCCAAAAGTTTTCGTAACTATTTCTTGAGGAATTCAAGAAGGCATTTTTAGAATTGTTTCTTAGAATTTCTATAAGTAAAGGAAGAAGCCCATTTTGAAAGGGATCTTCAAGCATTGTATACACTCACAAAACCATTTTTGGAGAAAATATTGTGTTAACTAATATTAAGAAGCCCTTAGGGTTAGTTTTTACAGAGAGAAGTTCTTTTGTAAAATGTTGTTTGTTGTGAACTATTTTCAGTAGATTGTCATATGTTTACATGTGTTGTAGGAATATATTTTGCGGATAGACTTTTCTTATGCAATTCCTATCATTCTCACAACTTTTCTATTCTTTTTCATGTTTATGTCCTCAGAATATGAGTTGCTATTGTATGTGATAATATGATTTAGACTATTATGGTTATGTATTCATGTGCATATGTTGTCTAAAATTTCTTTTTCATAACAACTATGCGAGTGAAGTTATTTGCATAGTTTAGTTTCATTTTAGCTACTCATTTGGTTATGATAGTTTTCTCCTAGCTAGGATAGGATAGATTAGATTTCATTTATGAAATTAGATTGTCTTCATCTACATATGCATTCAAAAACCATCCAATCATCCTCTTCATAACCAATAATGGAAGACGAGCCATAATCTAAATGGGTATCCTAAACGAAATGATGCATATTCTAATTGGGACCATGTACCAGGGAGTACCCCTTGTTTTTGAAGGGAAATTATGCCCCATCAAAAAAATTGGCACTAGAAGGAGGGCCTGATTTTGTATGGATCACTTAAACTCACAACAAATCATTGCCTAGTCCTCTAAAAATATTCTTGTTCAACAATGTTTCCTTCATATCCCTTTCGAGAAAGACATTACCTTTGAAGACTCAAATACCATGTTTGAAAGTGTTACTATAAGCCTTGAAAATTAGCCATAAGCTTGGTATCTTGTACCTTATGATGAGTTTGATAAAACTCATCGTATTACCCACTCCTACTCCAAGTTACTTGGCCAACTACCAACATCTTTAGCACTCCCCGTGAGGAGAGATACCCACATAAGAAAACCTAAGAATTAGGCCAACATTATTGTTGACTTTGTAGAGGACTTGATTGAAATTAATATACAATAATTACTAGTACCTTTGAATCAAATTCCTCCCACACCCCGTCATTCTACTCCTCTTGATTCAAAAGACAATTTTGATGGTGAACATTCAAGATATAATTTCAACAATAACATGGGTGAAAATTGAAATAGAAGACTAGTGATTCCACCATGAATGTCCCAAGGTAATATAAACCTCTTGGGATGACCCAAGTCTGATCTCAAATAGGTTTCCAACAAAACCATCAAAAATATCGGCCCTCCTAGTAAACTAGAAGGCAACGCTGCACACATAATGCACAATGCAGTCTCACCCAAGATATATTTTATGGGGGACTACCATACTCAGGTGTTTGCAGTCTACTAATTAGTGGGGATAGGGGTTGGATTCTTTCTTCCCTATGCATTATCCTTGTTAATGATTCATCTATGTCTATGATTCATTCACCTTTAAACCTATGCATGTATGTTGATATAACTACTTTAACCATTCATTCTTAAGATAATGATCAACAGAAAAGTAAATAATTCATTAACAATCACATAGAACACAAGGCTTTATCATGGTTCACCCCCTCCTAGGGATACGTCCACAAAGATCTGGCTTCTCTACTCTTTTATTTATTATGCTGCAAAATCTTGTGTTGTGCACATTACATCTTCAATAATACAATAAAAAATGAGGGTAAGAACCCTCTGTGAGGATGAATAGATCACACCAGGATCCTCGGATTTTGATATAATCCTCAAAACCTAGATTATTTGATTCTACCATAACACTTATTAAAATCAGTAGCTTCTTGACTAATTGACTCTCAACACTCAACTGACATCCACTTAACCTAGACCTCCTAGGTCCTTATTTATACTACTTTATAATATTATAGATGTTACAATATTTGTCAAAAAAAACCCTAGCACTATAATGGTTAGTATTTTCTGCCTACGCACCATGTTGTTTTTCCTTCTGCATGCTGCTTTTCCTTCTTTTTTTGCATGCTGCTTTATTGCCACCCATTGCGCGCGCTCCAAAACTAGGTCTTTCTCTCCAAAAATAGGTCTTTCCAAAAACAAATCTTTCTCCCAAAAATAGGTATGCACCCAAAATAGACTTCCTTCCCAAAATAGGCCTATGCCCAACATTCCCCCAACACTGACATGTGGCTCGTCCTGAGCCACTCATGTGGTGTGCACTCCCTGTTTAGCCTTTTCCAAGATGTGAAAATTTCCTTCTAATTATTCCCATTTGGATATCTCTTTTGTATATTTATCTGTGATCTCCTCTACCCTCTACATTGTGATTTGTTTCTTCAGAGACTCTGTTCTATTGGCATGATCCCAATCCATCCTTGTCTTCTCCTCCTCTAGTTCAACGATTATTTGCACTGGTTTCTCCTAGAGGGGTTCTAATTTGGCTTGCCTTTCCTGCTTGTTCTTCTATGCAATCTTAAATTATGTCTGCAAGTTCTTCATCTCTTGTGTGCCTTTCAATCATTCTGTAATGCTCATGGCCTTTTGTCATTGCTTCAAATCCTGCATTGCAGTGTTTATTTTCTCCTCTTGTTGGTCTAGTTGTTGGACCTTGTCATCTTCCTCCAACACCGTCCATAATTGCATGGTCCTGTCAAAAAGTTTTATAACATTTTTGGCTTCTCTTTCCATCATTTCTAGTTGGAGTGTTGCCTGCTGTTCCCTTTCAGCTGTAACCTCGGGAGGAGTTGTTGGTGTTAATTTTTCCTTGAGTTCCTCGATATCCTTCATGTACCCTTCGAGCATCTGCGTGATGATTTGAATATGTTCTTCAATGCTTCTCACAGATTCATGTGCACTTTCCAAAATATTTGTGAAGACTTCCTTCAACTTCTTTTCTAGGTTATCTGAATGCTACTTCTCCTCCTATGTCTCTAGATGGACCTGCTCTACCACACTTTATAGTGCATCCTTTCCATCTCTGGTGATTTGAAATTTTTATATCTATTATGGCTCATGATTGCACTTCCTATGTGACATTGAATTATATCTTGTACAATTCCTTTGTTGGTATTTTAGCCAAGACCAAATCTACCTGCACCAGGTCTTTAAGTGGCATATGCACACCATGGCCTCCTCGAACTGCAGCATATATGTCGTTATCTGGAAGCTAGGAATTTTTTGCGCTACAAGTTGGATTGTGTCTTCCTCATTCTGCACATTTTTTTCCCTTGCTTCTGTCGATCGAGGGATCGGTTATGCTCCCATATCTTATACTTGTGTTTCTTGTATCTGTTCCAGGACCTAATTAATGTCAATCAACTCCTTCATTATCATTTCTCTTTGGTTCTTGACCTCCTCATACTCTTTTGTTGCATGATCCCGCACCCTATCTGTAACTAAATCAACATCATCCTCGGTGATTGTGTATTCTAGGATGTCTTTGTGGGCCTTGGCCTTCTTGCGCAACCCACCTATATGTATGATCAACCATTTGGGATTCCCTACCTCTTGCGAAGTTGTTTTCGTCAAGGTTCCTTTTGTCGTTATGTCCTCCCTTCGTTCTTCCTCCTGGGCAGGGACTTTGTCCTTTTTTCCTATATACCTGTCCTTATTTGGAGTGCTTCCCTTATTCTGTTGTGGTGTCTTTGGGCTAGGCTTCATCTTTTGCGTTGGTTTCTTGGCCATGATGCTTCCTCCTGCATATTTCTTAGATAACCCTACTTCAACATCTGTCCCTTTGGGAATTTCCTTGGTGATGACTGGGATCTTCCATTCATCCTACCAATATTTTATTTCCTATTCCACTTCCTCTGCATTGATACATAATCAAATTTGTAGCCATTCTTTTTCTGAATCCATGTGTGCCTGGATCCATATTTTGTTGCATAGCCTTAAATTTGGCTATCCCCTGGTACTGCACGATGCCCTCAAAAGCTATTCTCCAGGTATAGGCTATATTCTCTTGCATATCTCTGAGATACCAAGAAAAATTGTTGGCATTACCAATTATCTGCTTTGAATCATAAGTGATTCCCAACAATGTGTATTGTGTTGTGTGGCATCATCCTACTCTATCACATAAATATGAGTAGGTAGTCTCTTTCCATCCAATTAACACTATCAATATGATGATCCATGAGTAGTGGAACTCGGTTCCCAAGTCCCACACATCCTTGCAGTCGTCTAGGAACATATTCAACAAGTATGGGGCCCAACTGAGCATAGCATCATTTTCGCACTACGATGTCACTGCAAAAACTCCTGCGGGGACCTCCTCCTTGCAGAATTTTTGAAGGAGTTTGCATGCCATCACTTTAATTCCATCTTGGTGGTTGCATCACTGATTCACTTTATGATAATGTTGCACAAGTCCCTTTCTGTTCTATAGGTTTTCTTCATTTCTTTCACGAGTGCATGTTCCTTGGTTTTATCATCCATGTACTACACGGGATTCTATCCATTTGATCGTAGTCTTGCAATGAACGAAATTAGTTTGACATCAATGGAGACTAGTTCGTCTAGACAAAAAAATCCTCCATGGAGCACCACTAGTAACTACTTGATGCAGTTGTTCACATATTTCCCTCTTCTGAAGTGAGGAATCTCCAAAAAATAAAGAATCCATGTATTGACCAAGACTGACACCGACAACTTTTGATGCATCACTGGATCTCCTAACGACCATGTGCCTAGGATATCGATATACACCTGTTGTGCAAATTATGGGAACTTGTTGGTGTCAGACACTTCATGGTCTACATACCGTAACCTTTTGATGCAACCCAATAAACTTGGTGTGGCCTGCACCCCATATGGAATGCATGGAAAAACTATCATGGCGTCGGGCTTCTTGCACAGGGATTGTTCGATGGGTTGTTTCCCATTTCTTTGTGCTAGTGCACCAGATGTCCTAGCCTCTAGCTCTCTTTCTTCCCACCCCAAATTTGGTTACCCCATGATGTATTTTATCTACACTTCCTCATGTTTCTCAGACCCCACCACAGGTTGTGACCTTGACCTATCAGATTATGTCCTTTCACTGTCAATGCCATTTGTTTTGTGGGTTGCATCGACCTTGGAGGGTTGTTGTGGGTTTCATGTTTCCAATGGGTTGTGGCCCCACACACTTCCTTGTGAGTCGATGTCCATCCCGACCATCGTTGGGGCCTTCCCCCCTTCCTCTATTAATGTGGTGCTCACTGGTTCGGTCTGTGGTGAAGAAATTGCGTCGACATCGATGATTCCCTCTGTCTTTGTAAAAGCTTGTTCTTCCTCTACGATGACCTATGGTTAATGCATGTTTTTCATGTTGTTTGGCCAAGTGCTCCAACCTTTTGAGGTGCCATCATGGGTAATTCTTCCTTCTCTAGTTGAACTTAGGCTGCCAATATCTCTGAACTCACCTATTCACCACATCTCTTCATTCTCCTTAGCTCTGTCGGTAAGTAAATTCACAATAAGTATCATTTGGCCCGTGTTTTAGTTATATATGGGTGTTATAAATTCCCTAAATATTCTTATTTGATGGTGATAAATTCTTTAAATATTCTCAAGAACGCTTCATTAAGTTTCATAAATGCTCAGTTCACACCTTTTTACCCTGATGACCAGTTTTTTCTTTTTCAACCATTGGCCCATTTTCTGGTGTGTTGTAACTTTTCGATGCACTGTACGTTTCTACTGTGACTTTTCCCCTGGTGCGCTGCAAATTTTTCATGTCATCCATATGCTACATGTGATAAATTTGTATTTTTATCACATTGATTCCATTGTATGTTGTGCACAATATTTCCTGTTATTTTGTATTTTCCTTATTTTTCTACTTTTGTCTTCCTTTTTCTTCTTTTTTTCTACTTTTTATTTATTTTTATCATTTTTCTTTCCTAATATCTACTATAGTTCACCATATACATGAATTTCTTACTGCGTTGTAACTTTTAATAGTTAGTAGATTGATTGTCCCTGTACAGTTTCAATCAACTACCATTGACCATTCCTTTCAGTTATGTTTCTCCCAATTCCTTTAGTGACATAGATCCCCCATCAGTGACAATATTTACTTCACATGGACCTAGCCAATGCATTCTAAACTTACCAGGGTGTTGAAAAAATCTATTTTCATAGAAAAGAACTACATCTCCCTCCTTAAATATTTTCTTTTTAATATCTCTGGCATGCTAGGATTTTTCCCTTTCTTTTTGTACTTCCTCATGAAATCCTGTCAGGATTATTTCCTCTTCCATATCCATTAGTTGACTTAACCTCTCATGTGCTGCACCTCTTTCTGTCAAGTTGATAATCCTTTCTACGCACAAACTGGGTACCATAAATTCTAATGGAAACATTTCTTTCTATCCATAGACCAATCTAAATGGTGTATGTCCTATCAACTTCTTTCATGTGGTACTATATGCCCATAGTACTACTGGTATTTTTGAGTCCCAATAATCCCTATTAACATTGCATATCTTAGTCAATGCATTTTCCAAAATCTTATTGAAATATTCTACTGTCCCATTTGCCTGAGGATGATACGGTGTCCTCTTTTAGTGATAGACTTCAAACTCCTCAGTCATGTCCCTAATGGTATTATTAATAAAATGAGTGCCTTGGTCACTCATCAAAATCCTAGGACATCTAAATATAGTGATTACTTTCTCAAATAAGAAGTGTGTTGTTGTCTCTATGCTGCAATCTTTGACTGGTGTTGCTTCTTCCCATATCGTTAAGTATTTGGTCGCAGTAATGATATATCTTTCTCCTAACCTTTTTTCTCATGGATTAATAGGGCCAAAAAAATCTATTTCCCATTTGTTAAATACCTGCAGAGTTACTTTTGGTATTAGGGGCATCTCATCCCTTTTGTTTGGTTTTCAAACC
This sequence comes from Picea sitchensis, assembly GCA_010110895.2. Lineage (NCBI taxonomy): Eukaryota > Viridiplantae > Streptophyta > Pinopsida > Pinales > Pinaceae > Picea > Picea sitchensis. The sequence continues at coordinate 83,003 of SNQJ01S0005329.1, forward strand.
CTCTGACAAACATCACAATTATGGAAATATTCTTTGGCATATTTACAAACTATTGGCCACCATAATCCTGCACGCAATACCTTATGTGCAATATCTTTTGATGCATAATGTCCTCCAACTATGCCTTCATGAGATTCTACTAAAATCCTGGGCCACTCATGTTCCAATACACACCTTCTCAAAATGTTATCTGCGCCCATCTTGTATAAATGACCTGCAATGAGTTGATAGTTTATAGCTCTGACTACCAGGTTTTTCTTCTGCATAGTGATAAAGTCCTGTGGTGCAAATCCTATACTTAAGTATCCAATAATATCAGTGAAGTATTCATCAACTACTTGTACTGAAAATAAAATTCATCAGGGAAGTTGTCTTCCAAGTTAGTAGGTTCTTCTCCATTGGTTACCCTTGATAGGTGATCAGGGCCTACATTCAGCTTCCCTCATTTGACTATCACTTCAAAATCTAATTCTTGGAATAGTAACAACCATCTATAGATCCTTCCCCCCGACACCGGCTTGTTGAATAGATATTTGAGGGTAGAATGGTCTGTGAACATTTTAAAGTGTTTACCTAGTAAATAATGCCTGAATTTCTAAAGTGCATGGACCATGGATAATCCTTCTCTTTCTGGGGTGTTGTAGTTCTTCTTCGATTCTGACAAATTCCTACTTATGAAGGCTATAGGATGGTATAAGTCCCCTGCTCCTAGTTGCACCATAATTTGTCCAAGTGTTATTACAAATGCATCTACGTGCACATGAAATGTCTTTTCCCAATCTGGAAATACTAATATAGGTGTTGTCATCATGTTTTCCTTTAGAGTGTCCAATCCTTGCTGAAAATCCTCATTCCGGTGTCCTTCTTTAACATTTTTTCCATTGGTGTAGTAACCTATGCATACCCCTTTATAAACTTCCTGCAATAGCCTATATTCCCTAGTCTTTCTCTTAACTAGTGCACTGACTTTGGTGGTGGTAAATTCATAATGACTGCAATCTTAGTAGGTTCAACTAGTAAACCCTATTTACATAGTATATGTCCTAACAATATCCCAAAAGGTGTACCAAAAATGCATTTTTTGATGTTTAATGATATCTGACATTATCTTCATATATCCAACATTAGTCCTAACACTTCTACATGGTCCTTCAAAAGACTATAAACAGTCCAATCATCCAGATATACTTCTAGAAACTGATGTATCAATTCCTTAAAAGAATCTATGACTACCATTGAAAATATAGCTAGTGAATTATCCAGAACAAAGGGAATGGTTGTATATTGGTAGGATCCCCATTCTATAGAAAAATTAGTCTTATACCTGTCCTCTGGAGCTATTTTGATCTAATGGTATCCTGAGAATCCATCTATGAATGAATATGCTTCTTGGCCTCCCATATTTTCTAAGACCTCATCTGTAAAAGGGGTATGAAAAGGGTCATGTAAGCAAGCATCATTGAGTTTCCTCAAATATACACAAATCCTTATCCCCCCTTGCTTCTTTTCCTAGACTACCATGGGACTAATACATTCATATTCGTCTACTAGCTCTATAATTCTGTCTTCCAACGTACGGTCGATTTCTTCTTTCACTTTCTGCTTATAAACTGGATTCAATCTATAAGGTCTATGTCTAATAGGTCTAGCCTCAGGTTTGAGGGGTATCTTCATCTCACCTAGCTCCCTTTCTATTCCTTTCATCTCTATAAAGGTTGTTGGAAACATGTCACTGTATTCGCATAGTAACTTTGTTATTCTTTCTAATGTTTGATCATCCCAGTAGTCTCCAATACATTCCATTTTAGGATTTTCATTCATCCCAATATTGAATTCCTTAACTTTGATTGGTTGAAAAAATTCCTCTGACTCCATATATGGACCTTCCACCTCTCTCTCTCCTTCAATATCTGTGATATGAATGTTGCACAGATCATGTTCATCTAGTGCTTCCTCTTCGACATGATAACATGAGACTAATTATTTGACTATCTGTTTGTTCTACTGCTGATATTCTATTATGATTTCAACCTCTAGTTCATAAAAAAATACCTCTCCCCATATCAGCTTCAACAATGAATCAATGTTGGGGTTCTCATGTTCGAATGAGAAGGTTACTAAAAAAAAAATTTGTAATCATGTCCATTCTGTAGTTCCTCTGCACATCTCTTGGTCTATGTATCAGTTCCTTGGGATCGCTTCCAATGTATTAATAAAGTGATGAGGCCATTCTTGTTATCGGACTAATCGGTAGGTGTGAACACTAACTGATCTCCCTAGATCCACCTAGATCTAGAACAAAACACACCAGAACACGACGCTTTCCTTAAGTTTTAAATATTGAATTTACCAACTAAAGAGTGATGGGTGACATACCGTTTAAATGTCGCTTCCTTTTGCCATCGCCATCCTAGCTCCGTTCCAACGCTCATACAATGATGATCCTGCAAAAGAACGCAACCAACCAAAATGATAGCAATAGCATAAACTCAATATAAACCTATGTATGTGATCAAGGAATCATACAATAAAACAAAACAAGCTTTATAGGAAAGAATCATATTACTGTATCATATTAAACGTGAAAGAGAGATTACAACCATGGCCTTGATGTCGTAAGGTCCCTTCCAACTATCCTTCGTTCCCCACACACTTTCACTCCAAGAATTATGAGAGCACAAATCTGATAATATTCACAATCTATCTTGACAAAGTGGCTCATCTAGACAAGCTAACAATCTCCAAAGCTTAATCCAATCCAAGCTAATGCCCAAAAGCTCCAAAGCTAACCAAAGCTCAAAAGCTAACCAAAGCTAACTTTCTCCATGAGAACTCGTCTCCTTTCATAAGTTGAAGAGGATAAGGTGAGGAGGTTAGGATGATCCCACTAAATCATGAAAGTGAGTAAGATACAAACCATTCGGATGCCACCTCACCATATAAGTTTCTCCTTCTAGAAGATTCGAGAAAACGCTTGTTTTTCCCACGTGTAGACATTCTCGCACCCTGCCTATAGAGCAACCTGTGAACATCTCGCACCCTAGAGATGGTGCAACCTGCGAGAATCAGGCATTCTCGCACCTTGCCTATATAGCAACTTGCAAACTTCCTTTTTTACAAGGCTTTTACAAAGGAAAATGCAACTTCTTTTCTCAGGAAAAGTTCTTCTCCCTTCTCTCTTCAGGAACTCAGGCCACTGACCCCTCTGAAGGCAACAGATAGGCTTACATCATTAACGGTCATAGGGATGATGAAAATAATGTGTAACAATTCCTCTGGTGGTGTCATCCTCCATTGTGTTCTACACTTCTCCAAGTGTTCAATTAGTGTTCCTTTCCAATCATACTTTTGCATTGTATTGCTCCCATGTTATGCACCAAATCTAATGCGCAATAGTCATTTACACTGATACCAATTCTTAATTGTTTCTTCGTGTGCACCCCACCATCTTACAGGTGTTTCCCACAGTGAAATATATAGGGATAACAACCTCTAATTTTCTAACATTTCATCTTCATAATTTTTCAGTAATTCCTCTAAGTCATTTAGCCCATGAAAACTAGGAGGTTCTCTTATCTCTATACCAACCCACCTTACTGTGCAGTCTATTCTTATGCACCTCCTTGTGGAGATTTCATGTAATTGTTGTTTCCAATTCTCCAAACCTGTGTCTGAGTCAGAAGAACATGATGTAATTCTTCTTCAACTGACATAATCCTTTTCTCGCACAGTGGTTCTTTATGACTGGTTTATTTCTTCCAAATCCAAACAATTCACCTCTACTAACCTTTCTCCTTCTGAAGGATATAATGGTTCAACGACTCTATATTCTTCTAATTCAAAAGTCATTTTTCTTGTCTTCAGGTTGATTATAGCCTGGTTATAAAATTCCCAATCCAATCCAAGTAATTTTGGGTAAGGTGTTGAGCCATATACTATCTCTATTACTTCAAAATATGTCGTAGTGCGCACTCCATACAATTTTTTTGTCACACCTTTAAGCCTTCCAATGGTAACACTCCGTGTTGATTTTCTAGTTTCAAATGGACATGTGATAGCCTAATGTGGGTTCTCCCATACATTGCCATGTCTTCTTAGGCAAGACATTTACTTCAAAGCCTAAATCCAGTATAATATATCCCATGTTGAAATCCCCAATGTTGGCATTCAGTCTAAATTATTTGCTTGTCCTTCTTCTTGTATGGAGATTATTAACAATTTTCTTCTATAACTTCCCTTCTACCTCTGGGTTGCATATTTCTAGCATATTTTGTAACACCTCAACAAATGATGGATCATTCAAGAACTTAACACAGGATTGAAGAAAAGTATTTATGGTACTTACTTTCTCTAAAGGTTGTCCTTTATTAGCATGGTCCATTGAGGATGATATATCATACATTGGTGGGTTCTAAGATTACTGCGCGACTAATGTAGATGCAAAATTCTTCTTGATAAAATCATGTTTGTCCTCCTTAAATGTTTTCTTTTCTTTCCACACATCAAACTGCTTATGTGGCTTAGTATTCTTCTTAACCCATTGGTGTTGAGCTGGATCTTGTTTTGCTGCATCATCTCCTCCTCAAGTGACTATATTGATGTTTCTCCCATCAACCCTAGCTTCTGCAAAAATCCATTGGATATTATGGTTGTTCTAGTTCCTTTTTTCCTGGATCTTTCTCAAGAGTGTTGGGTAGTTTTTTTTGTCATGGTTTGTTGCACGACAGTACATACATGTCGTCATTGGAAGTGGACAATCCCTTGCATAATGTCCTAGTTGTTGGAAGTTGTGGAACGCTATTGATCCTCTAGCTCATCCAAATCCTCCTATGAATCGTCCTCCACCTTTGTATCCACCTCAATCTCGTCACAGTGCATTGTATTGGGGTACCTGGTTATATTGCATAGATTATAGTGTGGCTACACATTATTGTATGGTGGTTGCACATTGTTGTATTGCGACTATGGATTATTGTATTGTTGTTGCAAATTGTTGTATGGTGGTGATACCTAGTTGAACAGAGGTGCAACTTATCCTATCATCATTTCTTCTTGCACCCTCTAAGTGTCTGAATTTCTTTCTCTAATCATTTACAAGGTTCTACAATCCTTATCATCATGACCCACTGATTTGAAAAAATTGCAATCTGAACATTTTGGTATTGTATTATACTTCTACATCATTGGACACTGATATGGATCATGCCCATGCATATTAAAAATATCTCACCATGGTCCTCTTGTTGGCAAGGGGTTTAACACCCCTATTTATATGTACTGCGCAAAATTTGGACATTCGTTCTTATGGTGCCCTTATGTTCTGCATAGAGTACACCAAACAAAATCTCTTTTCTATTTTCCCTTATTTTGGTTAATTTGAAATGTTATACTCTTCAAATCCTCCTTCAACTCCTCTATTGTTGGATATGTCTATTGATATTGGTTCTCTTCCAATTGTAGGGATGGCTGCATATCCTCTGCCTTTGTTTGGAACTTCTTCTATCTTAAAGGATACTTCAAGTGTGGTAACAATGAGTTCACAAATAAGTGCCTAAGTTGCATGTCAGCAATTGCATATTTCAACTTACCTTTCATATGTTTGAACCTCTTATCAATCTCCCAAATAGACTCACCTAGTTTCTACCTGATTTCAATCATTTCATTCATGTATTGGTCTTCTGAGCTTGGCTTCTAAAATTTGTTTACCAGTAGTTTTTTCATGTCTGTGATAATCTTTGGTACTTCCTGTGGACTGTTTAAATCTAGGATCATGTACCAGTCCATCACACAGTCTCTTAGTGTGATAGCTAACTGCACGAGCTTTGTATCCTTATCTGTGATTTTCTTTGCATCCTAGATATTCTCACAAATGAATAAGTGATTTTCATGGTCCTATGATGCCTCTCCCTGAAATTCTGGTAATCTTATCGTTGGATCATGTCCTATCATTTTGAACTATGTTGAACTATTGCCTCCATGCAGTGTAGATAATTGATTGTTACTTCCTAAACTTTCTCCTCCAGTTGATTTTCCTTGATTTGATCCTTTCTTATTGTTATTCTTCCACTAAAATTTGGTTTTCTAAACACTGGTGTTCTTTTGGGCATATTAGTCGCACATGGGGTTGTAGGTTCTACACTGACGATGATCTGGATTGGAGATTTTCCTTCTATTCCTGACCCTGGACCTCCTATTTTCATTTCATATGTTGCGTGCATGATTTCATCAATCTTATCCACAACTTGGAGATCCTCTACCTCTTCTTTATCGCTCGCTTAGCCCTCTTTGTCAAATATTACAATCTTCTTGTTATTCATTTTATATTGGTAAGGTATTCTGCTGCATGTCTTTCCAGAGTTTTCCATTATCCTCTTTTTTTGGTCCTCTTCCATCATTATTGGGTCCATGGCCTCCTGCTTCTTTCCCTTATCCATTTACCTGTCCATATCTCAACCTCCAATCAGTGCTTCCCCCCCTTCCCCCATGCATGCATGGAATTTTAGCTATCTAATTCCATGGTGATCACACCATTTTCATACAATAAAATCTTGATTGAAGTATACAATGATCTGCTGTACCTACCTCTGGGTCCCTTTATAAAATCCTTCTTTTTTGTGGCCTAGGACTTCACAATATCTACTACAAATTCAGTGATAAACCCTACAACAATAATGTCTAACTAGAAATCTACTCTGCACATGAATTTGTTATTAACTTGTTGTAACTATGTGATCTCCACAGGATTCCACTCCAGTTATTTGATTTGATTTGTAGGGTGGTTTTCCTTTAATCTCAATAACCACTCTTGCAACAAATGTGGGAAATCACATAAATATACCACATGCAAGTCCCTAAACACATATTTGTCGAGATATTTGTGTGATCTTAACTTAGGGTTTATGCTTTCCTTCTGCACAAACTCAAGTTCCTTTGTTTTTAACCATCTTTCAATATCCTGTTTCATTGGATTCCATGGCCTAAACATTCCCTTCTATACTTTCATCCTCCATGAGTTTCTTCACCAAATCCCATCTACTCAATGTTGTGCAGTTCCAGTTAGAAACTAAACCATTTGTTGGTTTACTTCCTCTTGGGCTAACCCAGGCTATGATCTCAAACAGATTTCCAATAAAACCCTCAAAACTATCAGCCCTCCTGGTAAACCAAAAGGAAATGCTACACATAGAATGCACAATGTAGTCTCAACCAAGATAGATTTTATGGGGGACTGCAATACTCAGGTGTTTGCAGTCTAAGAATGAGTGGGGATTGGGGTTGGCTTCTTTCCTCCTTATGCATTATCCTTATTAATCATTCATCTACGTCTATGATTCATTCATATTTAAACCTATGCATGTATGATGATATAGATACTTTAACCATTCATTCTTAAGATAATGATCAATAGAAAAGTAAATCATTCATTAACAATCACATAAAACATAAGGTTTTACCATGGTTCACCCCCTCTTGGGGATATTTCCACAAATATATGGCTTATCTTCTCTTTTATTTATTCTCTTGCAAAATATTGTGCTGCCTGCATTACATCTTCAATAATACAATAAAAAATGAGGGTGAGAACCCTTTGTGAGGCTGACTGGATCCTCTATGAAGTTGACTAGATCACACCAGGCTCCTCAACCTGTGACCTAATCCTCAAAACCTATCTTATTTGACTCTACCCAAACACTTATTACAATTAGTAGCTTCCCGACCAATTGACTCTGAATAATTAACTGACATCCCCCTAACCTAGACCTCCTACATCCTTATTTATACTACATTATAGGCTTATAGTCATTAAAATATTCATAAAAAAAACCCTAACCTTATCATGATTAGGCTTGTTTTCCTGCGTGCCATGTTTCTTTTCCTCCTGCATGTTGTTTTTCCTTCTTTTTTCTACATTCTTATTTCTTGCCACCTATTGCACACACTTCAAAATTAGGTATTTCTCTCCAAAAATAGGTCTTTCCCAAAACAAATATTTCTCCCAAAAATAGGCATGTGCCCAAAATAAACTTCCTTCCCAAAATAGGCCTGTGCCCAACAATAACATGGGTGAAAATTAAAATAGAAGACTAGTGATTCCACCATGGATGTCCCAAGGTGATCTAAACTCAGCAGAACCTATGCATGAGTCACCCAAATTTCTAGAGGGACTTTTCCCTAAAATTGACCTGGACAAATCTAACTCACTAGAAGATCATGCAAAAAAAATCTTTCTATCCACCCATCTCCTTGTCATCCATTATGAAGATGTGGTTTGTAGACTCTTTCCATACACCTTTGAAAATAAACCTTCCACATGGTATTTTAACCTCCCTCCTGGATCTATAACCAGCTGGGATGACTTTGAAAAATCTTTCATTGGAAAATTTGGGGAAGAGAAAATTCTCGCGATTTTATACAAAGAATTGGGATCCTTGAAGATGGAAAAGAAAGAAAAAGTAAATGATTTTGATCAATTCTTTACTACAATCCTCAATAAGTTTACTGTTAAAACCGCTACTTTGGAAACCTTGGCTATCGAATACTATACTTAAGCATTGAGTCCCTCCATAGGAATGTTTGTCAAATGAGATGGAAAGGTCAACTTAGCCCATAATTTTGAGAAAGCTAAAGTTTAAAAATAATTGATTTCCTTAGACAACTACCCTTCATTTAAGGAAAACAAATCTAGGGGGAAGAATCCTTTATTATTGATCCAGGAGGATTTGGGAATGCTCACACAAGTCCAGAAAGATCTGGAACATCCACAAAGGTCCATAATGGTTCAGTAATGCTCAAAATTTGACCGTCTCAAATCATCTCAAAAATGGCATCACTACATAGAGCTCGTCGTCATCTTTCCAACGATGTAAACAAAGTTTGTATGAAAACTTTATAAGCGGTCAAATTTCCAATCAACCGGGTCAATGTTCAAAGTTCAAACGGGAAAAAAGAGGATGTGTCACCACTACAAGGGTGACACATGGCATAGGATTATTGGTAGCGGATTGGGAAGATTGTACCTCCAGGTGGACAAATTGTAGGTTGACAAATGGTGCACAAGTGGTCAAATCATCCATTGACAAGTGGCATTGGAGAGACAATAGATGCCTCCACGTGGAACCCTCCCATTAGAAAATATTGGTTAATGTATGTTAAAATTATGGATTCATCAAGGGTCGAACCTATGACCTCGATAACCTCCCAAAGGTGTAACACAAGCCCCATTCCCATCACAGTATCATTTGTGACTTAACATATGAGTGGCACATATTGTATTTGAATTAGTGTTAAAGTTTTTTTGGGAGGAAAAGGGTTGAGGACCTAAGCCCTCAACCATATCCCTTTAGTCATGTTTACACCATGTAACCACCAGTCCAAAGCACAAGTACGTGGGGATGTAGCAATATTCATGCAGGAGTTTTGTAACCACA
>SNQJ01S0005329.1:103507-115880 GCA_010110895.2 Picea sitchensis
TGCCCCTCTTTCAAACATTGGAATGTACAAGTCATCAATAATCAAGAATGTAGAAATAAATTAGCAAGTTCAGGAGTTTCTTGATAAAGGAATCATCATACCAAGCTCCTCTCTGTGTGGTTCTCCTATTGTATTAATTTTGAATAAATATGGCGCGTGCAGGATGTGTATTGATTTTAGAGCCTTAAACAAGATTACAGTAAAGAACTGTTATCCTCTTCCTAGAATAGATGATCTATTAGATCAGTTAAAGAATTCCATGTATTTCACTAAATCAGACTTGAGAAGTGGTTACCATCATATCATAATTGAAAAATGAGACATATGGGAAATTACTTTCAAGACCAAGCAAGGCGTGTTCGAATGGTTGGTTATGCCATTTTTGTTGGAATATTGTTTAATATTGAGATGGGGGGGTGAATCAATATTGATTCTTTTTAACAAAATTTAACACCACTTAATCATTAATCTTATCAAACACAACAAATGATCAACAAAGAAGAACAATACATTGAATTTTAATATGAAAAACCATGAATGTTATTTTTATATAACTTGTAGGAGACACTAATATCCTATTTTGAGCACCAACTCAAGGAGACATCAATCCCCTGTTTTGAGAACCAACTATGGAGACAACAATCCCATGTTTTGAGCACCAACTCAAGGAGACAACAATCCCCTGTTTTGAGAACCAACTCAAGGAGACAACGATCCCCTATTTTTTAGGCACCAACTTGAGGAAGTTGCAACTCCCTGTTGTTTAAGCTCCAACCTGTAGAGGACTTTAATCCTCTCTTGCTCCACCCTTCCACCCTCACTGCATTTTCTTATCTTCAAAATTCAATTTCTTCATTTGGACTCTTTTTCTATTTAGATCTTCTTATTAAATCATTGAGTCATCTCTACTGCTTCTGTATTCACAAACTTTTCTTTGCGTTTTTTACTTGTTCTTTTGTTGAATCTTCTTTCTTGAATGTCAAATGTGATCTTTTTCCAATATATAATTTACACTCATGAATGATGTTTTATTGTCACACCTCAAATACTATTCTTATGAATTATTACTTTTTATTTTATCTGCATATGCGTTTGCTAATATATAATTTTCGCTCATGAATGATGTTTTATTGTCACACCTCAAATAATATGCTTATGAGTTATTACTTTTTCCTATCTGCATATTTGTTTTTTCTCATATCCCTCTTCTTTATTTATACTTTTCTGTAAGCTTTATATGAAAAGTCATGTTCTTCTTGAAAAGTCATGACTTTAAATAAATAATAATTGATTTTTCCCTTTTTAATTTTTAATTCACCTTTTTACCTTACCATGGGTAAATACCACCATGGTTTACAAATACCATTTTCACATACCATGTGCTCTTTCACTTTTACCCTTTTTCTTTAACTCCACTTCACTTTTACCTTTCGTTAATACACTTCATATTTACTTATGTTTTACATAAAATCCACTTCCACCTAACTTTTCAATTTTTTTTATTTATTAAAGTCATATTTATATTTAATTCACTTTATTTTTATTCCACTTTTTGTATTTATTAAAATGATACCAAGGAAACATTTATATTTAATCAATTTTCTAACCTTTGACAACAATGACAATTTTATCGAACAATCTCCCCCTTTAATCCTCTTTACCATGCCATCCAAATTATGTAATACACAGAGATCATCAATTGGGTTTATATGATCACCAATTTATCCTTCAAAAACCATTAATACTATCGGAATAAACAATCAGGGCTTTCCTTCTTTGTTCCAGATATATAGACATTAATATGAATGCATGTAATCAAGTGTTGGACAGTTGGTTTGGACAGCTGGTTATCATTGATGTCAACCCTTAGAGTGTTCAAGATACCCCAGAGCATAGATGATTTTAGGGGCTAAATTTCACAAATGGGCTAATTTTCCATGTTTTTTCCCAAAACAACATTGGCCAATTTCCATTTTCTCTAAAAATGATTCGCCCAAATTCCATAGACTAAAACAATTTTACCTTAAAAATCACCAAAAGTTTATAGAAACTATATAAAATCCTTATAAATTTTAATATTTTTAAAAAACTGTCGCCAAACATTTTACATTTTGCATATTAAGGACTAGTAAGAATAGCCCAGGTTTCTACATTTTAATATAACTTTCCATCCTTAAAATTGTCCCTACCCTAGAGTTGTGATGGAGATTGATGGTGATTTAGTTGTCATTGATGTCAAAAAGAATGGTTGATGTCAATAGATTTGATGGGTGCATTTGATGAAGTCTACATGAAGCCTCGAAGGTGTGCTTATGGAACCCAAAGTTGATCAAGGAATAAGGACATGAAGAATAGTGTAATTGCAAGTAACATACTCGTAGATGTATATTTCTCGTTGTGTCATTTCCAATGGTAGGTGGTACACCATGTGGTTCCTCACGGTTAGGGAGATATTCCCTCATGAATTTGGAATCCCCTAATTGGTTACAAGTCATTAATGAAAGGGTAAAGTGGTTGTAACAAGAAAGTTCAAGAATCCATAAGATTAAGGAGAGAATTTAATTGGAAAAAGTATAAATACACCTCAAGGAGACTCTCATAAATACATACACACATTCATTGAATATCTATCTTGTGAGAATATTTTGGTTTATTGGTGAAACTGAGGCCGAGTCTTAGGAAGCGAAGAAAGTGCAAAGGAAGAATGAAAGTTTTGAAGCTACAGAGAGAAATGGTTTTTCTGAAACCCTAATTAAGCAGGTCCTCGCAGGTCAGCTTGAGGGTGTCATGCAAGGCACCCCTGGAGGTTGTCTAGTTCCAGTCATGTGAGGCCCCATGTGACATCATGTCTTAGTCCCGCGAGGACAAGACATGATTGGGTAAAATGCCAATGCTAGGTTGATGAGGTCTAAGGAAAGGTTACATTTCATCACTACTATGTATCAGGTCAACTATAGAGGCAAATGTATGTTTATGTACTTATTTTGAAGGTTATGCTTGGTTATGGTATGGTGCATGTTTAAGGCATGTTTGGCATTGGAACATTATTGAGGTACATCTTGGATACATGGTTGAATGAAATATACTCTCGTATCTGGCATGCTTGTTATGGTTCAATATCAAAGACACATATTTGAGATGTGGGTAGCTTGTTGAGGCATACACTTGATGTATGGTGGCATATGCATGAGGCACATGCTTAGGTATTTTGAGGCACTTCATTGATGATATGGTACAATTTTATACATGATTGATGCTATGATATATGGTACAGTTTTATACATTTTAATGTTTTAGTGCATGGTACATGATTCGATTGGTTGTTCATCATTAAGTTTATGGTATCTACATTGACACATGTGATGTTACATATATTGGTAGACAATTGTTGGATGGTATGGTACATGTTTTGGTATAACACATGTTGATGATCAGTTATAGGTTGATGGTGTTGTTCCTGAGTCTGTACTTAAGGCTTAAAAGTATAGTGTCAAGACATCCGAAAGTGGGTAATAGGTGTAGAAGAGGGAAGAGTAAAAATTCGGTAAAGGAAACTAAGGAAGATTTCTACGTTGGCGCTATCTAGCTTCCAACTATTCTTGGGTAGTTATGTCTCGTTCAATGGCTGTCCATGATTGTTCAAGTTCAACCTGGTTAGTTGTCGTTTTAAGAATGATATCGAAGAGATTTAAGGCAATGTGCGTTTGATTCGATAGTCCGGGTTCAACATTAGGTTGAGTTGGTACAGGAACTGTCATGGGGGAACAGTAAAGGTAGGAAAGACTTTAAAGGTGATTAAGTGCTGTCTCAGTTGGTCGTATAAAGAGAACTTACGATTGCAAAAATAGAAATTGGATGCAAATCTAAGGCTCGTTCCCGTAACTGTATTATATTTTAATAAAAGGTGTGAAGTGGGAGAAAAACAATTAGTTGTATATAACGCAAGGCTCCTGTCAAAGGGAAATCTCACATATAAATAGAAGAGAAAATTAGTAAGGAAATAATTGATGTAACAAAGAATATATGTAGAATTCTGAAAATGCAGATTGGTCTTACACCCGCTGATAGTTGGTGCAGAGGAAAGAAAATAAACAATTACAGAAAACCCAAATTCATTCGTTATAGTAGTGGTCGTACTAAAGTATAACGAAGCACATCAATTATGAATATGAATTGAAATGAAAAAATGAGATACAAGGAAGCAAACTTGTAATACAGTAGTGACGGAATTGAGAATCTCTAGATCTGCTTGTATTAACTCTCAATGTAAAAACTCTATTACAAACGACTCAAAAAGGTCCATCCTTGTTTATTTATTTCTGGGATATATTTATACAATTTTTACAAAACAGATAGAATCTCAATAGTCGCAAAATTTCGGTTATGACCGAGAAGAGAGCAATCGCTCCATTTCACCTACTCTGTCTTCACTTGGCACCAGGTGTTTGTCGTCGCGCGGACTCGGTGCAGGTGATACATCTTTCCACTAGCTGGGATATGAGCCGTGATGGTTCTTCTTGACATCTAGCCTCAACAAAGTAACATTCTCGGGCTAACTGTTGCAACTTGTCTTCCATTTGTGAGTTGATAATGTCAGGGGCACTTAGTTGCGTGCTGGGCTTGATCATGTACATATCAACTTGGACTATGTCCACCATATTCATCTGAGAGATATCAGCCGAATCTCTTTCTTGCTTATCTTTCAGATCAAGTGAGATATGTTCCACATTCATTTGCATCAACACTTCGGCATTGCCTCCACTGTCAATGCCCAACAACTCGCTGTCTATAGAATTAAAAGCTTCTTTGAGGGAGTTGGTTACCTTTTTGGATTGCTCCTTTCCCAAGGTGATGTTGTGCTCCCAATCCTTCAACAGAATATTCCCTCGAGTTTGCTCCGAAATGGTGAACCTGGGAGTACCCGACGAAACCCAGTTGTTCATGGCTATTATCGCCTCCTGGAAGGTGACCCGAGCCGCTCCTACATCCCTTTCCCTGGTTGATAGGTTCTCAGAAACCTGATTTATCAACAGACAGTTTTCTCGGATCGCTCCCACCTTGGCGAGAAAATTCTGCTGTGCCGAAGAGATTCTGCTCCAAATCTCAGTAGCTTGGGATTTAAATATCCCGATGTCTATCATTCTGCTCTCGGCGATCTCTACCCGAGCCTGCAGTTGTTCAATCAGACTTCTCTGTTGGCTCACCTGCGCTCGACCATCCCAGACCACTAACTGTTCTTGCTCAAGCTTAGTCTTGAGCACCTCTATTTCATTTTTGTCAGCCACTCTAGCCTGTTCTATTTCCACGCTTGCCCGACCTTTAGCATTCTCAGCGGCTGTGGCCAATCTGGCTTCAAGAGTTCTGATTAGGCGATTCTTTCTTTTAAGTTGGTTCTTCAAAAGTCCGACCGAGAATTGATTTTCCGAGGCATATGCTCCTAGCATCCCTACGATTTCGGTGGCAAATTGCTCGTTATTTTTATTTTTTCCATCTGTCATAACTTTATACTTTTTGGCAGTCGAATCTCCTTCCTATTAGAATTCTCTTTTTACTACTTCTTTTCTCTTTTTATCAAAGAAAAAATCGTTTGGAGGGAGTTCTTTTGCTCTTATGGGCCTCAGCTCCTCATTGAATATCCATCCTTCTTCTATATTTCCCTGCGTCGACTGTAAATGGGTAACATATGTAATGGGTGCTCCAATCTGTTTCGTCGATTTCCCTGGGGTGTCAACCGGGTTCTGCTTCTTTGGTGGTTCTGGGGTCTTTATCTTGGTCTCTAGATTCTGTTTCTTTGGTGGATTCAGAGTCTTTGCCTCTGCTTCAGGACTCTTTGTTTGTTCCTCCTTGTCCTGGTGTTTTCCCTGATCAAGAGTTGCGTCTTTAGAACTTTCAGCATCCTTTTGTTTTGTTTCTGAAATACCGGGACCCTCACCGCATAGTACAGCAGGGAGACAGCTACATCGGTGTCCCTGGAATTTCAATACCTCAGCTCTATTCTCGGCTGCCAAAGATTCAATCCGGACTAGAACTTCCTCATAGGACCTCGCTCCTCAGAAAACATCATCCGGGGGTGAATTCTCATGATCAAATCTTTTTATCCCGCAATTTTCCAAATGATTGCTCACGAATCTCTGTGGATCGTGCTTCTTGTATTCAATGGAGACCAAATTTAGGTCTTCCAGGGCAGCGGCCTCGACTTTGGCATGCCCGAAATCTAATAAAGAATAATAATTTAAATGAATGGGAAAAGACAGCCACACCTTCTTCGAATACCCTTTGAGCTCTTTACTTACATCGCCAATTACTGTCTGTCGGGTGACCTCGCGACAAGCCAACTTGTCTGGAATGAACAATGGTAGTGCATGCAGGGGAACAGAGGCCCCGAAAACTCTGAGGTATGAAAACTCTGCCTCCATGTACCAGTTCGCTATGCTACTCAGATTTGTCGCAATGTTGTCTGAGATACGAGGTGGTGGGTGACCAAAAATGGTGACATGCAGGGGCACCATCACCCAGTTAAAAATTTCATATGTGAACTGTTCTGCTTTGTTTTCCCATAGCTTTTCATGGTATACATGTATGGGTTTGTCTTCGACCAGAGTCCAGCCCCAGCTCATTAATGGAAATGGTGTCATAGAACAGATTGCGTCCATGATGTATGTGGACATGAAGAACGATGATGCCTTCCCACTCTCCTTCTACTCCCGATACTCTGTGACCCGATTGGCCAAGCTATCCGAAAGCATCCTTGCCCAGTTAAAAGAGAAACCTTCTGTGACCCGAAACATTAGAGGCACCCACTCTAGGTAAAAATGCGATGTGTCCTCTCTCCCATATAAACGACATGTCATCATCGCCACATATTTATACTGCGGTTCCAATGAAGCGATTGAATAAACACCTTGGTCATTAGCTCTGAACTTCGCGGTGCACGAAACCAATTCCTTTATCAAACCAGACATGGTGTTATCATACTAAGTGCACTCCTTCTCCTTGAATTCCTCCAGGAACTCAGCACCATATGTGTATTCGGACGTCGCAGGTAGCTTATACATGGTTTGCAGATGCTCAGGCCTAAAAGTCCCTATAGTGACTCCCTGCTCATTCATGATAGTCCTGGTCGGTACGTCCACATGATCCAACGCCCATCGGACCATGTCATAATAAGGAAGAAACCGTGGCCAGGCTGCTACTCTGTGCATTTCGGATTGGACGACTATTTTGTACTTGGTGTTAAGATCATCTTTTTCATTGTCGTCGGAGTCGTCTGAATAGTCCACCAATTCTGATTGCAGAATGTCTGAAACAAATAACCAGTTAGGGACCGAGTCGCCACTTTGGGGCGAAGTATCGGAGACATTATTTGAGCCTTTTCCTGTGACCTCAACATTCGCCTTTGTTGCTTTCTGCGGAGCCATGGCTAAAGCTGGCGTTTTAGCTCTTCTGCGATAGAACTGCGTATACATACAGAAGTAAGTTCACTCAAAAGTGATGAGCTCTGCGTGCTATGAAAATGCATTTGTTATAATGAATTGCAGCTCTTACATATATTTGAAAAACTCTGTACCTTTCAAAACCAACCTGTCAAGTCAAAATTAGAAATAAATTTATACTGTAAAAATCTGATCTTACACATAGATTTACCCTATTTCCCCATTAATGCCATAAATTTTGGCGGTTTAAAAGTCAGTTGGCGTATGGAGTGAAAAGGGTTCTTAGAGAATCATGCGAACATCGAAACGCAGGATAAGTCTTGATTTAACTTAATTAATCCAAATCTCACCATGTTAATCAATTTCTTGCTATTCGTTATATCGTGAGTTTTCTGTTAACATTTTTAGTCTCCAACTCCCGAGACCGCGAGGACCGATTTTGGTTTAATTAAAGGTAATCACGATATGGGGCTTGGTTTATTTTATAATCATTTTATTCACCATATCGCAACTCGGAACTTAGAAGATAAGTCTCTAGGGGATTTATATGCCGAGTTGTGAAACTGTGAGATCGTGATAACAAGGTTTAATTAAGGGGAAGATAATCTTGGATTAAGTGATTAATTAATCATGTTATAATTACATCGTGACATCGTGGGTCGGGGTTTGGAAGATGTAACTTTTGAAAAAGATAGTGCCGAGTGATGAAATGCCGAGAACAGCTTTTACCACGGTTATCTTTTTGCCTTTAATCCTTGACCTGGGTTATCAATACAAGACCTCGTGTCCTCGGCCCTCAGGGCTGTAAAAGTAAAAATTTTGGTTTGGAGAACATCAAGGCGTGAAACCCCAATGACGTCTAATCATGAGTTGAAATATTTTACCCTGGTTACCGCTTTGAGTGAAAATTTTAAACGAATTCACCATTTCGTGACTCGGGTCGTGTGAATTCATGAATTATAGTATCTGATCTGAGAGATTTCGAAGTAGAGCAAAAAGAGGGAAAACTCTTACGAAATGCAGGACTTGCTTCAAGAGTAGAAAAACTATATCTGCTTGCGTGGTCAAGCTCTTAGAGATCATCAATCTCTCGGAGGAAAAAAGAAAACCATTTTTAGATTTCAAGCATCGAAATGAAAATTGTGATGGGTTAGAAAACAAAGGCGGCTCCAACATAGGCTCCAACTAGGGAGTCGAAAACTCAATCAGGCGGAAAATTTTCAAGGAACGAGGATCGAAAGGGGGAAAAGACTCTGTTTTTTACCTTGAGAAGTTTTATCAAAATCAGAAACTCTTTTCAAACAAAACTGTAGTCCCTTTCATAATTTTCCCTTTCCCACTACTAAATTTAGGTATGTTTTAAGACAGTCGAAACGATCCTAAGAGACCCAAAAGATCTTGTGGCTCTCGGCTTGCATCAAAAGAATGAGATTATATATTTTTTAATCGGGAAGTCCCGTCTGAATTTGGGATGAGGATCAGGTTTTTCGGAAGCATTGGTTACTAGAGTAGAGTGATATTCATGTATAATAGCCTTACAAATATCTCAGACATTGCTTCACTGCTAGCAAGCCTGTTCAGTACCTGGGTGAAGTTATCTTGCCCCTTTTACTAAATTTCCTTTCACCACTTTGGAATATATTTATGCATTTAAATGCTGAGACAAGGGCAATCATTTTTGAATTTCCTTTCATCATCTTTTGGACTAGGTGGGGGCAATCATTTCTGAATTTCCTTTCACCACCTGTCCTATAATTTACTTTTTGAGCACGAAAATGGGGGCAATCAGTTTGCATCAGGGATGATATCTGTGTAATATTTAGCGTTAGAGGTCTGTCAACTTACTTTGGTTACTCAGTACCAACCTTCCCTTAGCCTTCACAACATCTTCGTTCTTAGGGAGAAAAAGGAAAATAACTTTTTAAGGGCATCCTATTTGAGCAAGCTTTAATCCTCTGATACCATTGAAAAACCTAGGAAAGTTAGGATCACTCTAGACGTACCTTCACTTAGCAGGAGATCAAGTAGTTGTGAAGACCCGCTTTCTTTTCACAATCTGTTTTGAAACTCACGAGGCTAAAACGAAAAACTTTTATCCCTTAGTAATGAAACGAAAAGGTGGTGGCTTGTCAAAAGTTAGACCCGAAGACAGGCATGGTGCCAGGTAGCGATTTATTGACTGAAAATACGGAGGTCAAAACAACTCGAGACTGACTCTGGTAGATATATTTGGGGATAGTTTATTTTGACAGACCGTTTTTTGATTGCGTATCATTCAAATTATTTTAAATCAAGCCAAGCAAATGATCCTGTTATCTAACATGTTAGCCGATATTGTAGTTTGAATGATGTTACCTCGGTTTCCTTTAACAGTCTTTCATAACATATGTTTTTGAGAAAGTTCCTTTTTACCTTTTCATTTCACTTTCTTTGCGTAATATGAAACTATTTTAGGTATCACCTGCTTTATGCCGCTCTATTTCTGACACCGATCTGCAAATTCCTTTTCTTGCTAGTTTTCGTATGCCGCTGGAATCCTGTAAAAAGAAAATATGAATCTTATTAGAAATGTGTCGAGAGTTTCTGAACAAAAACCGAAAATTAAAAGCAAATGTTTAACTGAAAATATATGTATGTACAAAACCTATATAGTGAAATTTATTTATTTACAATTTTTTTTTTTTTTAATCTAGCGACTGTTACGTCATGTAATGCTTTAGATATCGCCCATTGACAGGGGCGTTGATGACTTCTCCATCTATATTTTCCAGAAGGAAGGAATTTTTCCCTTCTAGAGCCGAGACCTTGAATGGTCCATACCAGAGGTGGTCAAATTTACCATGCTTCGCGGCTTCCTCTTTTCATGCATCCCATCTTAGTACTAAATCACCTGGGAGGAATTCCCTGTCCTTTGCCTTATGGTCGAACAATGATTTCATATCATCTTGGTACTTCTGCATCTTTTCATCAATTTCAACTCTATGCTATTGAACCTCAATCAGCTGGTTAATTCTCTTGGTTACATGATTGGGTTCTTTGTTTTGATCCTGCCATAACTTCATCACAGGTAGCGCTAGGTTTATAGGTAGAACAACATCTATCCCATAGGCCATTTGAAATGGAAAATTTTCGATAGACCTTTTAGTGCTAATGCGGTTTTCCCATAATGCGTATTTTAAGTGCACATGCCAAGACCTTTTATTTTTGTCCAGTACTTTCTTGATTATGTTCACCAGGCTCTTGTTAGATGATTCAACCAATCCATTCCCCTGGGGGTAATATGCAGTGGAATGGCCAAGAACGATGTTATACCTCTGACAGAAGCTGATCATAGCCATAGATTTAAAGGCCTGGGCATTGTTGGTAACTATCTTTCAGGGACAACCGAATCTTGACAAAATATTATCTTCCAATAAATCGATTACCACTGAGTCTGTTGCCCTTTTGGTTGGAACAACTTCCACCCACTTAGTAAAATAATCTATAGCCATTAAGATCCACTTATGTTGAGCACTGGAATGGGGATTAATTTCCCCTATGAAGTCTAGACCCCATTGTTGAAATGGAGCTTCAGCTTTGACTGGAACTAGTGGCAGTGTAGGGAGATTTTGTTTACCAGTGAATATTTGACAAGGGTTGCAGGCATGCACTTGGGCATTGACGTTCGAAAAGAGTTTCGACCAGTAGTACCCAGCCTTCAAGATCTTGTAGGCTATATCTCTCCATGCATGATGCCCCCCACAGATTCCCTTATGAAATTCATCTATAACCCCCTGAGTTTCTAAGTCTACTAAACAGACTAGCAGAAATCCGAGTGGATCCTTCCAATATAGCTGGCTTTCGGATATACAATATTTAACTGCATGGAGTTTTAAGGTTCTGCATTTAGACAGTGATAGTTCATCCAGGCATTTTAGGTTCAGCAAGAAAACCACTATGTCTCTATACCAGCCTGATGACAAGAAATTCTCTTTAATCTGGTTTGGATTCATTTCTTCATCTGGTTCATTTAGGTCTGAGTCTTCATCACCTCCCTGCAGGCAATTGATATCAAGAGCCCTGAGATTTGATTCAGCTAAGAGTCTGGCTAGGCCTTGCCCTTTTATCAATTTGGTAGGCTTAACTTCCAAATAAAATTCTTGGATTTAGCAAGCCATCGCCCTCTTTTTCCATCACTGTCTGGCTGCACCAATATATCTTTTACAGAACTGGTCGGCACGTAAGCGATAATTTTTGGATACAGTACATAAGTCCTGAATTCCTTTAGCGCTTTTACCATTGCGTATGCCTGTTTTTCTATTATGTCATACTTCAGTTCTGCGTCTCTAAGGATCTTGCTAAAAAACGCGATTGGCTGTTTGAATCCTTCTTCATCTTTTTGTAGGAGCACCGCGGCGATATTATGTTTAGAGGCAAACGAGAAGATAAGAAAATATTTCAGATAATCTGGGCTTGCTAACATAGGTGCCTCGCTAATGAATTTTTTAATATGCGCGAACGATGCTCTATCCTCGGTCGTCCAATTTACTCCGCTATCCTTCTTCAACATTCCTGTGATCAATTTGACAATCTCAGCAAAATTGGGGATAAACCTTCGTAAAAAATTTATTGCTCCTAAGAAAGATTGAATCTCTTTTATGTTTCTGGTAATATTTATAGTTTCTATTACTTCAATCCTCTTAGGATCAATCCTGATCCCATCCCTAGATACGATATGGCCCAGAAGCTTACCTTCCCGCATAGCGAAATGTGATTTCTTTGGGTTCAAAGACAAACCAAACCTGCGAAATTTTTCGAAAGTCTGTTTTAAATGGATCAAATTATGGTATACCTAGGGAGGTAATATGGGGTACTTAGGGAGGTACCCAATGGGAATGTAGTTATGTGTTATTAGTGGAAGTCATTTAATATATGGGAATGTGGTCATTCAATGTAAGGTG
>SNQJ01S0005329.1:117489-136587 GCA_010110895.2 Picea sitchensis
TCTAGGCAATGTAATGAAACATAGTGAAGAATATTGTGATTGTACAAGCAAAGATTGCTTGAGGAGTTTTATCCTTCCATAAGGATTAATATATGGTGTTACCCTACCTCAAGGATTTTCTCTATTTCTTGTGTTCATGTTATGGTGAATGGTTTATAGTTTATTCTTGGTTATTTCTGAAGTATATTTGCAGATCTGGTATAGGTACTTAACACAAATGTTCTTCATCGGTTTTATAGAAAACCGTCAAATCATCGAGGTAGATGACTACAAACTTGTCTCTTTCTCCTATGAAAGCGATGTCCATAGCACGCTGGAATGCAGCCCCTGCATTCATCAAACCAAACAACATTTTGTCATACATGAATGTACCCCATGGTGTGGTGAAAGCAGTTTTTTCTCTATCTTGCTCGTTCATGGCGATTTGGTTGTACCTAGAGAACCCATCTATCATAGACATTCAATTTGCTCCAACTACTTTTTCTAGGACATGGTCCATTTTGGGTAGTGGATAATTGTCCTTGAGAGAAACTTATTCAAGTTTTGGAAATCCACACACAGTCTGATTTCTCCATTCTTCTTCTTGACCGGGACCAAGTTTTCCACCCAGTCCGAGTATCTCAGGGGTACGATTATTTTCGCATCCAAAAGCTTCTTAACTTCCTTTTCAATTATGGGTAACAAAATGGGGTTAATTTTCCTAATCTTTTGCCTAAACGGTTTGACCCCAGGCTTCAAGAGTATTTTGTGATCAATTATGGAAGTGTCGTATGTTCTAAGCTCATCATAGGACCAGGCGAAAACATCTTTGTACTGTCTGAGTAGGTCTCTGTACTTGACTTTTACCTTG
Source organism: Picea sitchensis (assembly GCA_010110895.2). Classification (NCBI taxonomy): domain Eukaryota; kingdom Viridiplantae; phylum Streptophyta; class Pinopsida; order Pinales; family Pinaceae; genus Picea; species Picea sitchensis. Next base: position 118,340 of record SNQJ01S0005329.1, read on the forward strand.
GGAGGGAGGAACTTGGATATCTTTACTACCCTGGATTCTTTTTCAGTTCCTATATCACAGTCCCCCACTTCTTCTGGTTGGGGCTGCAAAGTGGACTTCACAGGTACATTGTTTTGATCGAAAAGTCTTTCTAAAGGAATTAAGACTTTTGGAATTTGGTTGCTCTTAAGGACTAACATACGATGGTCCGCAATTTTTTCTCGGAAGGTTTCATGATATTCCCCCTCTTGCATGATCCACATCGGGTCATTTTGATTCCCTTGGTCAGGATGAGTTTCAAAGAACTCGCCCACTGCTGCAAGAAATTTCTTAATTTCTTCGTCATCTTCGAAAACCTGCCAGTGTCTGATATTGTCTGGTATAGAGGGTTTGTATCTGATTTCAATGTGGTACTTCAGTTTGAAGGTCATGGGGGGAGAGAAGGTTGAAGCTGCCTTTGCCAATGCATCGACATGTAGATTCTCTATGCGAGGGATAAAATGGATATTTACAGATGAGAATTTTTTTTCCATGATATCCCAAGCACAATTTCTATACGCTCTTAGTCTGGGATGCTTGGCTAGGTACTGTCGGTTTACTTGTCTGACTATTAATTCTGCATCACCATATACCTCCAAGTTTCTTATATTTAGCTTTTTGGCAGCCTCTAATCCTAAGATCAATGCTTCATATTCGCATACGTTATTAGTGTAATCTATGTCCCACTGCAAATGGTAAGAGAAAGGAACAATGAACTTACCTTCAGGCGCCACTAAAAGCACTCCAGCACCTGCCCCTTCAGAAGATAAAGCACCGTCGAAATACATTTTCCAGACACCAGTACTACACAGATATTCTGTCATGAGGTTTGACTCTTCTTGCTTTGTATCGATTTCCTCTGGGAAACCATCTAGACCATCATCAAAAGACAAGATGCAATTTCCCAGATCTTGGTCTGCAATGTAGATAGGGAAGTTGTGTGGGTTTTGAGGGTCACTGACCGTATATGATAATCTTGTTTCTCTGTATAAACGAGTGAACTGACCACTGAACACAGGGATTGTGGCATAAGTCATGTCTAACTGAAGAGAACCCCCCAACTTGGCTCCCCATGACCTAGATAACGGCATGCCATACTTAGGGGGAATATCTGCGATAACCACATCCATCAGGATACTCTTAACCGGGACCTGCGCCAGGGTAACTACCAGATCTTTTATCATCCCCATGCATTTAACCTTCCTCGAATCAAAAGAGTACAGATTCCCATAAGGTCTTGTGATTTGGAGACCCAACTTCTCCATTATAATCTTGGGCATAACATTATGGGAGGCTCCGGAGTCTAACATACAATTATGCAGCAACTGATCATATACATTCAGAGTGATATAAAAGGGAGTGATGTTGTCTTTGGACCCTTCAAAATGGGGACCAAAAGTGATGTTAGGTCTATCATCTTCCAATTTTATGACATCGGATTGGATTTCTAGCTCAGAGACACCCATCATTTTGGTAATTTGCTTGCGATAAATGGGGTTTTTCACTAATTCCACCAAAGGGATTGGTATCTTAATTTTTTTTAACTCATTTTCAAAACTGAAATCTCCACTCACCTTGTCTATTTCTCTGGTTGAGACTTCTGAATTCTTCCTTTCTGAATTATTTGTCTGTATAGATTTATCACTCATGGTCCTAGTCGAAGACGTAGCTTTATTTACGTGTTCGGTTTCATGTGTTTGAGCTTCAACTTTTTCCACCTCAGACTCTTGAGTGGTTACTCTTCTAGTTTTGTTGTTGGGTAATGGGGTCTCATCTGAAGGAGGCTCATAAGCTTGGCCTCTTTGAAGGATTTTCTTGGGTTGAGTCGTGGAGGTGGGCTTATTCTGAGATCTTAGGTTGTACTTTGGTTGAAAGTCGACCATCATTATCTCGGGTTCTGGTTAAGATTCACAGAGATTAGTGTGATCACCTTCTTCACCTTCACTTGACGATTGTGGTGTGTTTAAAGATTTTTCATAGTCCTCGCGAGTCAGATATGGTTGACTACATTCATCACCAAAGTTCGTGACGTCATTATCTGAATCTCCGTAGTCTTGAAAATCGTTCGCTCCTATATAATTTTCGGTCTTTAAAGGAGCTTGTATCTTTTGATCCTCATTTTTTATTTGTCTTTGTTGATTAGGAGAGTTTTGATTTCTCTTGAACTATTTTTTGGGGTAAGAGTCAGCCTTGGCCTATTCGAGTTCCATTCGGGCTATTTTATTTGACAACTCTTTAATCACTCTAGCCATATCGTCCACCCTATCGTCGGAGGATCTATTGGACCCTGAAGGGCCAACTTGTTCTCTAAAGCGCTTGGTCTCTCAGTTTCCAGTCTCTACTCTAGTCTTAAGTTTACCCGAAGCCATCATATTCGATTCTATCTCTACCGCATCGTCCTGCATACAGTTTAAGGTGGCTCCCCTTCGCTCTCACAGAAGTAGTGTGAAATCTGGCTCAAAAGCTCCGGCGAAAGTCACTTTGGCCGCAGGTTGAGATGGTTTGACTTCAGCTGGGATTTTATTGTACAATTTGTTGAATCTCTGGATGAATTCCATGACTGTTTCTGAGTTCTTTTTCTTCAAAGACCCAAATTCGGTTAGATAATAGAGATGGTATTTTCGCTCTCCCCATTGTTTGAGGAAAGCATCTTCCAAAGTGTCATATGATAGGATATAGGCTGCAGGTAGGCTCCGAAACCAAGTTCGGACCTGACCTTCAAAATTTTGGACAAGGAGTCTCGAATATACATCCTCGTGCTCAATACCGAAGATATCTGCGAATTGGTCGAAGAAATTAATATGTTCAGCAGCGGTCAAATCTCCCTCCCCGGTGAATTTTGGTAAATTTTTTATGTAATTTTCTCGAAGATCGTGTAGGGGTATGGGCAATACTAATGGAGCATATCTGGCTGCAAATTTTGTGAAAAATCTGGGAGGGGGGGTAGGCCCCTAACCTCCCCCTCCTCCTAGAGGGCCTCCTCCACCTCCTCCTAGAGGGACTCCTCCCCCTCCTCCTTCGATAAACCCTCCTCCTCCTATAAACCCTCCACCTCCTCCTCTGGAAGTTGCCATCATTCTTTGTGGAAAGTTATAAAGGGAGTTTTGGAAAATTAAAAGGGAATCTTTATTTTCTTCGTGAAGAGGAAAATCTGATGAGGAAAGATAAGGGATGCGAGGACTCGGTTCCTCGGATTTGCAAGAGACGGAATTGAGAAAAACGACGGGTGTGAGAAACGAGTGTGTAACACACTCTTTGGAATTTGGTGAAGTTGGGAAATTCAACTGAAGATAGGAAGGTATTTTAAAATCTGACGAACTTTCAAACGAGTCCTTTCCCTTGTGTGCTAAGGGGATCGTTGGATGAATCTCACTCCTAATTTTGGAATGGATTGGAGTTGAATATTTAGCACCAAAGCGAGGACTGAGCGAAGTTGAGGACTCGGAAGGACTCTCAGCCTTCAATGATGGGGTTTCCGATTTGTAAACTGAAGCGGTTGGCTTAAAAGAGCCTCTCGTCCTTAGAATTTTTTTGGGATCGGTAACGGGCGTAATCTGCGTACCATATGGGTTTTGTCTAGTATTCCTTCGACCGAATGCCAGTTTATTTCTCATGGAGTTTCCAAGTGAAAGATAAAAAGCCTTAAAAGGCGTGTACTCTTTGTTCACTATCAAAGGGTAACACTTTCAATGAAAAACAATAGTCGTTTTCCCAGGGAAAAAGATTTCGTAACTTCGGTCCCCAGCAATGGCGCCAGTAAGATGTTGTTCCTGAGTCTGTACTTAAGGCTTAAAAGTATAGTGTCAAGGCATCCGAAAGTGGGTAATAGGTGTAGAAGAGGGAAGAGTAAAACTTTGGTAAAGGAAACTAAGGAAGATTTCTACGTTGGCATTGTCTAGCTTCCAACTGTTCCTGGGTAGTTATGTCTCGTTCAATGGATGTCCATGATTGTTCAAGTTCAGCCCGGTTAGTTGCCGTTTTAAGAATGATATCGAAGGCAATGTGCGTTTGATTCGATAGTCCGGGTTCAACATTAGGTTGAGTTGGTACAGGAACTGTCATGGGGGAACAGTAAAGGTAGGAAAGACTTTAAAGGCGATTAAGTGTTATCTCAGTTGGTCGTATAAAGAGAACTTATGATTGCAGAAATAGAAATTGGATGCAAATCTAAGGCTCGTTCCCGTAACTGTATTATATTTTAATAAAAGGTGTGAAGTGGGAGAAAAACAATTAGCTGTATATAACACAAGGCTCCTGTCAAAGGGAAATCTCACATATAAACAGAAGAGGAAATTAGTAAGGAAATAACTAATGTAACAAAGAATATATGTAGAATTCCAAAAATGTAGATTGGTCTTACACCCGCTGATAGCTGGTGCAAAGGAAAGAAAATAAACAATTACAAAAAACCCAAATTCATTCATTATAGTAGTGGTCGTACTAAAGTATAATGAAGCACATCAATTATGAATATGAATTGAAACGAAAAAATGAGATACAAGGAAGCAAACTTGTAATACAGTAGTGATGGAATTGAGAATCTCCAGATCTGTTTGTATTAACTCTCAATGTAAAAACTCTATTACAAATGACTCAAAAAGGTCCAACCCCGTTTATTTCTTTCTGGGATATATTTATACAATTTTTACAAAACAGATAGAATCTCAATAGTCGCAAAATTTAGGTTATGACTGAGAAGAGAGCAATCGCTCCATTTCGCCTACTCTATCTTCACTTGGAGCCAGGTGTTTGTCATCGCGCAGACTCGGTGCAGGTGATACATCTTTCCACTACCTGGGATATGAGTCATGATGGTTCTGCTTGACAGCTGGCCTCAACGAAGTAACATTCTCGGGCTAACTGCTACAACTTGTCTTCCATTTGTGAGTCGATGATGTCGAGGGAACTTAGTTGCACACTAGGCTTGATCATGTACTTATCAACTTGGACTATGCCCACCATATTCATCTGAGATATATCAGCTGAATATCTTTCTTCCTTATCTTTGAGATCAAGTGAGATATGTTCCACATTCATTTGCATCAACGCTTCGGCATTGCCTCCGCTGTCAATGTCCAGTAGCTCACCGTCTATAGAATTAAAATCTTCTTCGAGGGAGTTGGTTACCTTTTGGGCTTGCTCCTTGCCCAAGGCGATGTTGTGCTCCCAATCCTTCAACAAAATATTCCCTCGGGTTTTCTCCGAAATGGTGAAACTGGGAGTACCCACCGAAACCCAGTTGTTCGTGGCTATTACCGCCTTCTGGAAGGTGACCCGAGCCACTCTTGAATCCCTTTCCCTTGTCGATAGGTTCTCAGAAACCTGATTTATCAACAGACAATTTTCTTGGATCGCTCCCACCTTGGCTAGCAAATTCTATTGTGCCGAAGAGATTCTGCTCCGAATCTCGGTAGCTTGGGATTTAAATATCCCGATGTCTATCATTCTACTCTCGGTGATCTCTACCCGAGCCTGCAGCTATTCAATCAGACTTCTCTGTTGGCTCCCCTGCGCTCGACCATCCCACACCACCAACTGTGCTTGCTCAAGCTTAGCCTTGAGCACCTCTATTTCATTTTTGTCGGCCACTCTGGCCTGCTCTATTTCCACGCTTGCCTGACCTTTAGCATTCTCAGTGGTTGTGGCCAATATGGCTTCAAGAGTTCCGATTAGGTGATTCTTTCTTTTAAGTTGGTTCTTCAAAAGTCCGACCGAGAATTGATTTTCCGAGGCATACACTCCTAGCGTCCTTGCGATTTTGGTGGTGAATTGCTCATTCTTTTTATCTTTTCCATCTGTCATAACTTTATACTTTTTGGCAGTCGACTCTCCTTCCTGGTAGAATTATCTTTTTACTACTGTTTTTCTCTTTTTATCAAAGAAAAACTCGTTCAGAGGGAGTTCTTCTACTCTTATGGGCCTCAACTCCTCATTGAATATCCATCCTTCTTCTATATTTCCCTTCATCGACTACAAAGGGGTGACAGATGTGATGGGTGCTCCAATCTGTTTCGTCGATTTCCCTGGGGTGTCGAACGGGTTCTGCTTCTTTGGTGGTTCTGGGGTCTTTATCTCGGTCTCTGGATTCTATTTCTTTGGTGGATTTAGAGTCTTTGCCTATGCTTAGAGACTCTTTGTTTGTTCCTCCTTGTCCTGGTGTTTTCCCTGATCAGGAGTTGCATCTTTAGAACTTTCAGCATCCTTTTGTATCATTTCCAAAATACCGGGACCCTCACCGCGCAATACACAGGGAGACAGCTACGTCGGTGTCCCTGGAATTTCAATACCTCAACTCTATCCTCAGGTGCCAAAGATTGAATCTGGACTAGAACTTCCTCATAGGACCTCTCTCCTCGGAAAACATCATCCGGGGGTCAATTCTCATGATCAAATCTTTTTAGCCCGCAATTTTCCAAATGATTGCTCATGACTCTCTGTGGATCATGCTTCTTGTATTCGATGGAGACCAAATTTAGGTCTTCCAGGGCAGCGGCCTTGGCTTTGGCATGCCCGAAATCTAATAAAGAATAATAATTTAAATGAATGGGAAAAGACAGCCACACCGTCTTCGAATACCCTTTGAGCTCTTTACTTACACCGCCAATTACTGTCTGTCGGGCGACCTCGTGAGAAGCCAACTTGTCTGGAATGAACAATGGCAGCGCATGCGGGGGAATAGAGGCCCCGAAAACTCTGAGGTATGAAAACTCTGCCTCCACGTACCAGTCCACTATGCTGCTCAGATTTGTCGCAATGCTGTCTGAGATATGAGGTGGTGGGTGACCAAAAATGGTGACATGCAGAGGCACCATCACCCAGTTAAAAATTTCATATGTGAACTTTTCTACTTTGTTTTCCCATAGCTTTTCATGGTATACATGTATGGGTTTGTCTTCGACCAAAGTCCAGCCCCAGCTCATTAATGGAAATGGTGTCATAGAATAAATTGCATCCATGATGTATGCAGACATGAAGAACGATGACGCCTTCCCACTCTCCTTCTGCTCCCGATACTCTGTGACCTGATTGGCCAAGCTATCCGAAAGCATCCTTTCCCAGTTAAAAGAGCAACCTTCTGTGACCCGAAACATTAGAGGCACCCACACTAGGTAAAAATGCGATGTGTCCTCTCTCCCGTATAAACAACATGTTATCATGGCCACATATTGATACTGCAGTTCCAACGAAGCGATTGAATAACACCTTGGTCATTAGCTCTGAACTTTGAGGTGCACGAAACCCAATCCTTTATCAAACCAGACATGGTTTTATCATACTGAGTGCACTCCTTCTCCTTAAATTCCTCCAGGAACTCAGCACCATATGTGTATTCGGACGTCGCAGGTAGCTTGTACATGGTTTGCATATGCTTAGGCCTAAAAGTCCCTATAGTGACTCGCTGCTCATTCATGATAGTCCTGGTTGGTACGTCCACATGATCCAATGCCCATCGGACCATGTCATAATAAGGAAGAAACCATGGCCGGGCTGCTACTCTGTGCATTTTGGATTGGACGACTATTTTTTACTTGGTGTTAAAATCATCTTTTTCATTGTCGTCGAAGTCGTCTGAATAGTCCACCAATTCTGATTGCAAAATGTCTGAAACAAATGACCAGGTAGGGACCGAGTTGACACTTCGGGGTGAAGTATCAGAGACATTATCTGAGCCTTGTCCTGCGACCTCAACATTCACCTTTGCTGCTTTCCGCGGAGCCATGGATGAAGCTGGCGTTTTAGCTCTTCTGCGATAGAACTGTGTATACATACAGAAGTAAGTTCACTCAGAAGTGATGAGCTCTGCGTGCTATGAAAATTCTTTTGTTATAATGAATTGCAGCTCTTACATATATTTGAAAAACTTGATACCTTTCAAAACCAACCTGTCAATTCAAAATTAGAAATAAATTTATGCCGTAAAAATCCGATCTTACACATAGATTTACCCTATTTCCCCATTAATGCCATAAATTTTGGCGGTTTAAAAGTCAGTTGGCGTATGGAGTGAAAAGGGTTCTTAGAGAATCGTGCGAAAATCGAAACATGGGATAAGTCTTGATTTAACTTAATTAATCCAAATCTCGCCATGTTAATCAATTTCTCGCTATTCGTTATATTGTGAGTTTTCTGTTAACATTTTGAGTCTCCAACTCCTGAGACCGTGAGCACCGATTTTGGTTTAATTAAAGGTAATCACGATTTGGGGCTTGGTTTATTTTATAATCCTTTTATTCTCCATATCGCAACTCAGAACTTCGAGGATAAGTCTCTAGGGGATTTATATGCCGAGTTGCGAAACCACGAGATCGCGATAACAAGGTTTAATTAAGGGGAAGATAATCTTGGATTAAGTGATTAATTAATCATGTTATAATTACATCGTGACTTCGTGGGTTGGGGTCCGGAAGCTGTAACTTTTGAAAAATATAGTGCCAAGTGACGAAATGTCGAGAAAAACTTTTACCACAGTTAGTTTTTTTCCTTTAATCCTTGACCTGGGTTATCAAGACAAGACCTCGTGTCCTCGGCCCTCGGGGCTGTAAAAGTAAAAATTTTGGTTTGGCGAATGCCGAGGCGCGAAACTTCAATGACGTCTAATCATGAGTTGAAATATTTTACCCTGGTTACCGCTTTGAGTGAAAATTTTAAACGACTTCGCCATTTCGTGACTCGGGTCGTGTGAATTCATGAATTATAGTATCCGATCTGAGAGATTCCGAAGTAGAGCAAAACGAGGGAAAACTCTTACGAAATGCAGGACTTACTTCGAGAGTAGAAAAACTATAGCTTCTTTTGTGGTCAAGCTCTGAGAGATCATCGATCTCTCGGAGGAAAAAAGAAAACCATTTTTAGATTTCAAGCATCGAAATGAAAATTGTGACGGGTTAAAAAACAAAGGCAGCTCCAACAGATGGTACATTGATAGTGATAGGTTGATGGTACAATGACAATAACAGGTTGATGGTACAATGATAGTGACAGGTTTGATACAGTGATAGATTGACAATGAAAGTTTGGATATAGTGACAGTTTGATAGTGGCATATTGGATATAGTGACAGGTTGACAGTGATAGGTTGACAATGGAAGTGATTGTGATAGTGATAGTTTTCTATACACTTATATTTCAGGGAGATAATATGGGGCAAGGAAAGAGGGTTGTATCCTCCTTTTGGTTGGTGTTAGAGAAAACATGTATTTGGAGATTCCTTCAGGTTGGAGCTTGTAAATAGGGGAGTTGGAGCCTCCTTCCAGTTGTAGCTGGAGAACTCAGGGAGTTATAGCCTCCTTCAGGTTGGATCCTGTAAAATAGGGGGTTGGTGCCTCCTTCCAGTTGTAGTTGGAGAAATCAGGGAGTTCTATCTTCCTTTAGGTTGGATCCTGTAAATAGGGGGTTGGAGCCTCCTTCTAGTTGTAGCTAGAGAATTGGGAAGTTGGTGCTTCCAATGAATGTAATCTTTGATATATAAGAAAGCATTTTGTGGTTTTCTCCCATTTGGGTTTCCACATAAATTTTGGTGTACTACATATTTGATGTGATGTTGTTGATGTGATGTGACTTATGATTATATTCTCATGATATATTCAATGCAATAATAGATTATACATTGATGATATACTGCTGACAAATTTGAAGTTTATATATTGTGAATAAAAGTGGTAAAAAGTGCTCATGCAGATTCACCCCCCCTCTCAGTATTCCAACAATTAGAATCAGAGAAGGTTCCTTCAAGGAAACATTTTAACCACTAGAAGGTAGATCATGGAGTACATTGATATTGGATACCAAAATTTGATGGTCAAAATGGCCAGAGATATGAAATCTGGAGCATAAAATCGAAAGTTTTTTTACAGGACTAGGGATATGATATTTGGAAATTAGTTGTGACAGGGTACACTACTACAAAGAAACCTCCAAAGAATCTAACCAAGAAGGAATTGAAAAATAACAAAAAAATAGCAATGGATTTCATCCTGGAAGGACTATGTGATTCAACAAAAGACAAAGTGGGAAAATTTTCATTAGCCAAAGAGCTTTGGGATAAGATATATAATATCTACCCTAAGGGATATCATCTTATCATAGATCCATAGCATACAAATTAGAATAAAGAAGATGCTAAAGAATAACAAGAAGAAATATGCTCATCATGTCAGACAAATTCAAAAGAAGAATATTATGAAGGGATAGTGGATCTTGAAGAAGAAATTATCAGTGATTTAGATGAAATGAAGAAATAAAGAGAGGAAAACAAGTCCCTTGAGGAATAATTGATCAAGATAAAGGAATTTTTTCAAATCCCTTAAGTATTCCATCAGATGATTATGAGCCTAAAATTACAAGTAGAAGGATTGAAGAAACATACAAAATTCAGATGGAAGAGAAGAAGTGTTTGGAAGACAAAATATTAGCACAAAGAAAGGAAGCAAAGAAGAGAGAGAATATTTTGAAAAATAATCTCAAGGAAATATATGAGGATTTAAACCAGCTTGAAGCAAAATTCAGTCAACAAAAAATAAGACTTGAAGAAGAAATCATCTCCTTTAAGATCCAACTTGAAGAAGCAAAGAGAATGAAACAATTCATGAAGATTCAGATGATGAAGAAAGAAGAAAAGGTTGAGAAGATTCAGTAATAAGTTCTCACTTTGAGAGTTAAAATCGTTAATCTCAACAAGAACATTGAAGAGAGATAAGAATCCACATCATCAATAAAGAAAGTTGAAGAGACGCACTCCAATTTGCTAGAAAATAAGAATGAAGAAAAGGGTAAGATTTATGTAGAAATACTCAAAGAAAGAAATCATGGTCAGAAAGAATCAAAGAAGAATGAGTATAATAGAGATACATCTTAAATAATACCTTCCACATTCAAGCAACAAATAAGATTCAATCATGATGAAGTAATCAACAAAAGAGAAGATTGTTAAAAACCGAGGTATGAATTCAGAAGGATTGCACCGCAAATAAGATCATTCACTCCCAGGTATGAAAGTTTCTTTTATGGCCATTATTTTATTTTAACTAACTTTGGACATAAGGTAGTAGATTGAATAGAATATGGAAGAAATGTTCATACAATAAATACCTATGTGGATCCCTACAACATTGAATGTTACAAAAGCCACAATTATGGTCACATAGCTCAGAATTGTAGAATTGTGATAGAGCCCACCATGAAAGTAAAAATCAATGTCAGATACATGAAATTTTGGAGAATAAAAGAAAGACAAGAAGAGCAGGTGAATAAAGAACAGTTCCTAGAGATCACATGATTTGCAGTAGTGTGAGAAAGAAAATAAGAAAAGGTGAATAAAGAACATTCCCAAGAGATTATACTCTCAGTAATTTTATTGCAAGATCATAATGAATCCATGGGAAAAAATGAATAAGTCAAAGTTCATAAAGATGATCCATATACAAACGAAGAGGAAGATTAATCTGCATTAGGGCGAGTTCCTCTATTGTTTTGAGCCATCCAGTTTGGAGACTCCCAATAAATATGAATATTGAATAGGGGGAGTCTATGTAGTAGCTACCATAGATCAAATATCCATCCTTAAAGAAGTTTTAAATGTTTGCAGAGATAGATTCAGAGCACTCATATAGCAGAGTTACATAATGAAAAATTGATTGATTGAGGAGCAATATTTCCATACGAATATCAAAGGAACATCATTGACAAACTTTCCAGGAAGGGATATATTCATTACAATTTCAAGGATGTATTGCAGATCAATGGACATATTTGATTCAGTATAAGAAATAGGAATATATGTTGATCAATTACAACAAAGAAGCCTTCATAATAGTATAGCGTCATATGGGTCGACATTGTGGATAGTTGAGTATTAGAGTTATGGAAACCTTATGACATATGGATAAAGATGGATTTATGATATCATTGGAAATTCTAAACAGATATATTACAGAGAATATTTAAAATTGGCATCAGTGGAATCAGTGGACAAGTGGAATCAGTCGGTCATAAGAAGACAAGCAGTAAAAGGAATAGAAGAACAGGGAAAGAAAAACCTTCAACAAAATTTATATAATTAGAGGGAAATTGTTGAACACTACGGTCATTGATGTATAAACAATGAACATGACATGCCATGAATATTTGAAGTCAATAAATTTTGAATGTTTTTAATAAATGTCAGAGAATTACAAGATGGAGAACCAATGGAAAATAAGCTCTAGAAGAGAGGAAAGGAAGAGTATTTAGGAAGTCCCATATTGTTCTACATCTTGCAGAGAATTCAAGGGTACAGAAATCGTCAGAGAAATAAATCAGGAAAGAAATATTAGAAGCATGCAGATAGGGGGAGACATACCTTTAGGAGGAGTTATCCTTTTACCCATGATGTCAAAGGGAGAGAAAGAGAAATATCAGAAGAGTAAGAGTCAAGCGTATGAAGTCAGAAGATATAATTTTAGGGGAATCACTCTTTGTTATTGATATTAAAGAGAAGAGGAACCTAGAAAGAAACATGAGGAGAGAAACATGTGAAGATAAAGAATAGATGCATGAATATAGGGAGAGTATCGCAAGGGAGATATACCCTTTTCCATTGATGTCAAAGCAAGAGAGAAACATCAAGAAAAACATTGATGAGGAGAAATGGTCACAGGGGGAGCATGAGTATTGGAGTATGATTCTTTACATCAATGTTGGTGTTTACATCAATGCCAGAGGGGGAGATTGTTGGACAATTGGTTTTCATTGATGTCAACCCTTACACCATTTGAGATGCCCCATAGTTGTGATCGATATTGATGGTGACTTAGTTTTAATTGATGTCAACAAGAATGGTTGGTGTAAATAGATATGATGGGTGCATTTGATGAAGTCTACATGAAGCCCCAAAGGTGTGTTTATGGAACCAAAAGTTGATCAAGGAATAAGGACATGAAGGAAAGTGTAATTGTAGGTAACATACTCATAGATGAATATTCCTTGTCATTATTTTTCCAATGGTAGGTGGTACTCCACATGGTTCCTCACAGTTAGGGAGATATGCCCTCATGAAGTTGGAAGCCCCAAAGAATGGTTAATAAGCCCCGAATTGGTTACAAGTCATTAACGAAAGGGTAAAGCGGTTGTAACAAGAAATTTCAAGAATCCCTAAGATTAAGGAGAGAAGTTACCTAGAAAAATTATAAATAGACCTCAAGGAGTCTCTCATAATTACATATACACATTCAATGAATATCTATCTTGTGATAACATTTTGGTTTGTTGGTGAATCTTAGGTCAATTCTAAGGAAACAGATAAAGTGCGAGGGAAGAGTGAAATTTAAGGAGCTGTAGAGAGAAAGGTTTTTTTTGTAACCCTAATTAAGTAGGCCCTCGCGGGTCAGCTTGAGGGTGTCACACAAGGCACCCCCACGGGTTGTCTAGTGACTGTCACATGAGGCCCCATGTGACATCATGTCTTAGTCCTACGAGGAAAAGATAGGATTGGGGGGAATGCTAGTGTCAAATTGCTGAGTTATGAGGAAAGGTTATAGGTCATCATTATTGTGTATCAAGTCAGCTACAGAGGTAAAGGTATGTTTATGTACTTATTTTGAAGGTTATACTTGGTTATGGTATGATGCATTCTTGAGGCATGTTTGGCATTGACACATGATTGAGGTACATCTTGGCTACATGGTTGAATGAAATATACTCTTGTACATGGTTCAATATCAAAGACATATCTTTGAGATGTGGGTACATGGTTGAGGCATACACTTGACGTGTGGTGGAATATGCATGAGGCACATGCTTAGGTATTTTTAAGTACTTCATTTATGATATGGTACAGGTCTATATATGATTGATGCTATGATATATGGTACAATTTTATACATGTTAATGTTCTAGTGCATGGTACATGATTTTATTGGTTGTTCATCTTTGAGGTTATGGTATATACATTGATGCATGTGATGTTACATATGTTCATACACAGTTGATGGATGGTATGGTATAGGGTTTGGTACAACATATGTTGATGATTAGTCATAGGTTGATGGTACAATGACAGTGATAGGTTGATGGTATAGTGACAGTGACAGGTTGACGGTACAATGACAATGATAGGTTGGATATAGTAATAGGTTGGCAGTGACAAGTTGGATACAGTGACAAGTTGACAATGACATATTGGATACAGTGATAGGTTGATAGTGTCAATGATTTGGTAGTGACAGTTTGGTCTACACTTATATTTCAAGACAGAAGGATGGGGCAAGGAAATGGGGTTGTAGACTCCTTCTAGTTGGTGTTGGAGAACATAGGGAGTTGTAGCTTCCTTCATAATGGAGCCTATAAATAGTGGGTTGGATCCTCCTTATAGTTGTAGTTGGAGAACTCAAGGAGTTGTAGATTCCTTCAGGTTGGAGCCTATAAATTAGGGGGTTGGAGCCTCCTTCTAGTTGTAGATTCCTTCAGATTGGATCCTGTAAATAGGGGATTGGATCCTCCTTCCAATTGCAGCTAGAGAATTGGGAAGTTGGTTCTTCCAAAAATTGTAATCTTTGATATATAAGAAATCATTTTGTGATTTTCTCCCATTTGGGTTTCCATGTAAATTATGGTGTACTGTGTATTTGATGTGATGTTTCTTATGATTATATTATCATGATATATTTAATGCAATCATAGATGATATATTGTTGATAAAGTTGAATTTTATATATTGTGAAAAAAAGTGGTAAAAATTGCTCATACTGATTCACTCCCCCCCTCTTAATATTCTAACATCAAGCTCACACATGAATTTAAAAGAGTTATAGTCTCGAGGAGAAGACAACAATTGCATAATAATATTTTGATAATGCATGGAATTTTCTCAATGAAAATACCATATTAGGCATTGAAAATGATGACCATATTGACCCCTTTTGACATCAATCACAACACCATATCCAACATTCTGTCTCAATAAAAATACCATATTATTCATTGATAATGATGATCATATTGACCCCCTTTTGACTTCAATGAAAACACCATATATCAAACATTCTCCCCCTTTGGAATTGAAGGAAACAAAGTAAAAACCCCTCATTTTCAATCTTAACTAGGTTTTACTATTTATTCTCCCCCTTTGAAAACAATGGCAGAAGGGATATTTCCTTTCTCCCCCTAAGGTTGTGCAATTCAATTGGATATGGATATTACCCCCAATTTATGTCTAAGGTTTTCAAAAGTACTTATGCGAAGAGGTTTTGTGAATATATCTACAATCTATTCTTTTGAACTAACATACTACATTCTAACATTTTTGTCACTAAATTGCTTTCTCAATAAATGATACTTGATGGGTATATGTTTAGTATTTGCATGCATGAATGAATTCTTGGAGATGTTGATGGCACTTGTATTGTCGCAGTAGATAGGTATTGCCTGATTAAATTCAATTTTAATATCCTCCAATGCTTGTATCATCCATAAGATTTGAGTGCAACATTAAAAAACTGAAATATATTTGGCCTCCATTGTAGATAGTGAAATTGATGATTATTTTCTACTTGACCATGAGACTAGATATTCCCCTAAGAAAATTTATTCTCCACTAGTGCTCTTTTTGTCATCCACACTACCAGCCCAATCAACATTTATGTAGGCAATTAGTTCAAATCCTTTATTCCTTGGATACCATAAGCCAAAGTCTGATGTGCCCTTAAGATATCTAAATATTCTCTTGACATCCATCACATGTGATTCCTTTGGAGATGATTGGAGTCTTTCCACCATTCCTATTGCCTGCATGATATCAGGTCTAGATGCAGTCAAATATATTAGGCTCCCAACCATAGATATGTAGAGAGTTGAATCTATAGAAGGTGACTCATATTCCTTGTTGAGTTTGCAAATGGTTGTCATTAGAGTTATAACAGGTGCACTTTCAGTAATTCCAAACATTTTAAGTATCTATTTTAGGTATTTGGGCTAAGTAATAAACATTCCTTTCAACGACTGAGTGATTTGAACTCCAAGGAAAAAAGTTTTCTTTTAAATCATATACATTTCAAACTCTTTTGACATTTCTTGAGAAAATTTATAGCTTTATTCATCATTTTTTTTTATTATATGGGTTGGTTGTCATTGACGTCAACCCTTGAAGAAAGTCTGGTAGCGAATTCCAGTAGTACAAATGTTTGGGTAATGGAACCAAGTTTGTTTGATGTATAATGGTATGATTTTTAATATATTTAAAGGTAATACTATTCTATATGGATCTTACATGTCATTCCATTTCTGGTGGTATGTGGAATGTCACATAACTCCTCACGGTTAGAGAGTTATGACCATGTGAAGTTGGAGAAGCCTCATGAGTCATCTAGAAGCCCCAAAAGGTCAAAGTAGTCAAAGTGATTGCAAATAAGAAATTATTTAAATAATAAAGTGAAGTGATGAGTATACTATTTTTCAAACTGGATAAAAAATTAATTATTTAAATAATAAATTTAATGGAGAAATTACTAAGTGGACANTATTTAAATAATAAAGTTAATGGATAAATTACTAAGTGGACAAGTGGTTAAAAGTGGATTAATCCTAAAATACGGAAAGTGGGTTAATATGGTTAAAAGGTAACCCCTTGAGGAAGCTACATGAAAGTATAAATAAGAGGTAAGGCTCTCTCATTTTAATCACACTTGAGAATATTGAATATCTACACGTGACTGAGGTAACCAAAGGATATCTAAGCCAAATTTCAGAGGGAAGGTGAAGTAAACAAGATCGAAATTCAAGGGAGGATAAATTCTTTTGATGATGCTTTCTAAGGTATGTTATTTACAGGTCATCTCACCATTTTCGCAATAAGTTTTTTCTAGAATGATTCATACCATGAAATTGGGATGCCCTTGAGGAAACATATCCAAGTAGTTGTGATAGAAATTTCATCTTGTGGGTCATTGTATGTTTGAAGTTACACACTGTGGAAAATAGGGTTTGTGGCTAGTCCTAAAACTAGTTTAAAACAAGTGTTTCGGGTAAAAAGTCATAAATTATTCATAACAAATCCAAATTTAGTAAGAAAAAATGTATTGGTTAGAGTAAATTATTTAGTATTCTATGTACCATTTTCAGATCCATACAAAAAATATTCCATGCAAGGAACTCTCTACAAGTTCGCTCTCTAGAATAAGCTAGAATTCAAAAAGGTATGTCATTTTTGTTGTAACTCTTTTTATGAGAGGTTTCAAGTAGTGAAACCTGAAGGAATTGCATTAAATACACTAAATAACATTGTGTACTAGTTTGAGATATTTATTCATTACATGTACATAGTTATGATTATTTCAAGTTAGGGTTGTTGACTAATCCAAAATTAGTCATGTGAGACTAAAGTAAAGTTTGATGAAAATGCTAGTATCTTGTTCTTAAAGTTAAGGAAGGTTTGAAAGTATGTGATCATATACACGAGGTCTATTATAGAGTTACAAATCAGATTTGGATGATTAAATTGACGAGGGCTTTTGGTTGAGGTACATGTTGGGTACATGATTCAGACAAGTAGTTGATGAGTTGACACACACATGAGGTGTATAGTTGATGATGTTGGTACATCTTGATGATTCATGGTTTATTTGTACTTGATGCATGATTGGTGCATATTTGATGCATGGTTGATGCACTCGTTGATGGTATAGGTTGAGGTACAGATTGGTGCATGGTTGATGCACTTGTTTATGGTACAGGTTGATTACAGGTTGTTTGGATAGGTTATTGTGACAGGTTATCTGTACAAGTTTGGTGCATGGTTGATACATTTGTTTATGATACAGGTTGAGGTACATGTTGGCACATGTTATTGGTACAATTATTTACAGGTTGGTTACATGTTTATTGGTACATGTTTACAACAATATATCTCACAGTCATAGTGTGACAATGGTTCCATCATTCTACTTCTTCGTCAAGGTGGTTGGACGAGGAAAGGACAGGTGGTTGTAGCCACCCTACGTTTGTATATGGAGAACATAGGGGTTTGTAGCCTCCTATTGGGCCCCAACAACTCCCCCCATATTTTTACAAAATTTAAAGAGCCCCCCATTCGAATCCTGATAATTATAATGAGCTATAGAATCAACCTTTTCAAATAGTTCCATACCTTGGCTTACTCTGAGACAAACTTAAGACATTCACTATAGTTTGAGACATTCATTACAAGAGTATATGTCAAAAGTTAGAAACAAGCATAAAAATCTCAATTTAAACAAAACGTT
>SNQJ01S0005330.1:15116-59215 GCA_010110895.2 Picea sitchensis
GTTACACCGCCAAATACATAGGTTCCACATCGATTTTAGGATGATAAAAAAAACTAAGACATTTAACTCCAAAATTCTAGACTCTAAGCCATTGCTTTAAGATAGATCACTTCATACCTACAATTCATATATATATATAATGAAAGTTTGAATTGTTACACCACCAAATACATAGGTTCCACATCCATTTTAGGATGATAACAAAAACTAAGACATTTAACTCCAAAATTATGGACTCTAAGCCATCGCTTTAAGATAGATCACTTCATACCTGCAAAAGAAAACATTCATCGAATTCAAAATTTAAAAATTTACAATAAAATATATCTACAAATTTAAAATAAAGTGTACACATGTACCATTTTAGATAAATAAAGCAAGTTCTGATTAAAGAAAAATTGACATACATACCAAAAGAGTTAAGTCTCATCCTCCAACATACTCCTTTCCACCAAATATAATGTAAACATATTTCCCACCAAATATAATGTAAACATCTGTAACAATAAAAAACAATAAAAAAAACAAATAACACATATTAGCATATATAATTTAACTAAATATTAAATAAACAATAAACAATAATAACATATCCAACCAGAGTTCCACAGATTTAAGATTATCACTCTTTTTTTATTACACTTTTTTAAAACCAAACTTCCATCACAAAGTTCCAAAACTTCCAAAATATTTACTCTCCATGTTAAACATACATGATCTAAACAAAGTAAAATCTTATCTAAAATCTTACAAAATTTTAAAGAGAAAAATTGTGTTCTTGGTAGCCAATTTTTGTGTTCAGAGTTAGATAATACCCTGAAAATAAATATAATTGTGTATGCAGAAAGCTCACAAATATCCATATTAAGTCATTCTTCCAATAAAATACTTATCTCCTTTTGAATAGAGTCCCAAATCCTTCAGGTGAAATTCTCATGCTAGGTGATCTTATTTACTCAACAGTAAAATACTTATCTCCTCAGCAATAAAATTGTGACGAACCCAATCGTTACGACTACAAGCGAAGAAAAAAATCATTTTTTTATTTTTTTTGTTTTTAGGTAGGAAGGAAACAACGACAATAGTTGAACCACACAACCTGATGATGAACACATGCATACAAATCAAGCAACAGACAACAATGAATCAACTCACTATCACAATGAGCAACTGGGTGAAACATGCGTAAATCCAAAGATATAAATGACTACCCGCCCGACACAAACATGACAATGCCTAAAAGCTAAAGGAAAACATCCACATTCCCAACACAATGGCCTTAACGACCAGTCACTAGAACCTCTATGATGCACACACCAAACGCATGAAGACGTTACAACCCAAGCACCAGCAACAACTACAACGAATAAACACCCACAACAGGTAGCACAGAGTCCGACCAAGTTATCATTCGCCTCTATCCATTAGGTCATGCAATGACCCCCTCATCAAGAATCATGTCGTCGCTAGGTGATAGGCGCGAAAAAAACCATGGCACAACAACATAAACAGATCCTCAACACAAGCTAAAACCAACGCGCTAGGAGATCAAGTTAACTATCTAACCCTAGCACCAAATCGACAAGCCAACAAGATGACTATGACTTTTATACAACATAATAATTTCCTTGCACAACAATATCAATTTGTACATATTAAATGATTATTATAAAACAATAGTTCGATGCAACTATATTCCAAATCCCAAGATGAGATAAGTATCTATCGCTATCCTTTAAAACTGAAACTACATGAATTTAATTGTTGTCTTTAAATATAAATTTGTTGTCTTTTAATGTCCTTGCCGTCTTTTAATTAAAAAACTTAAACATATATAAGTATTTTCCTAAGGAGGAGTTCTCTATCTAGTTAAGCAATCATAAAACAAGTTTTATAAAGATTACTGAATTTGCTAAAATTTGCAAATAAGAAAATCATAAAAATATTTCTATCAGAAAATCATAAAACAAGTTCACGCTATCCAACACTACCAAAATCGTTGTCTCTAATTGAGTTGTTGTCTATCATCGAAATTGTTGTCTAGAATATTTATGCACACATTTATTGCATTTCTAATGTAATTACACACACCTTTATTATTAAAATCGTGGTCAATAATCTATACGCAGGAACCAATACCTCTCTCTAAACCCATTGTCTATTAATATATAACACACTTTTCGTTAATGAAATAATAATAATAAATACCATTATATTAACACTGTCATATAAACAACTCATAAACATGTTGTCTATTCCATTCCATAATAATGCAGACATTCAATTCAAGATATTCAATTCCATATATAAAACGTAGACATTCAATTCAATTACATTAAAACGCAGACATTCCATTCCATAAAAACACAGATGTAAATAAGCGTTGTCACCTATGAATCAATATGCTATCAATCACTGTCCAACACTATTAATAAATTCGTTGTCTTCGAAACATGACCATATAAAAAGGAATTTTAGCAAGAGGTTAGAGATGTATGTCCATCATGATATAACATCGTTATCTTTTATTATGCATAACACATGTAATAAAAATTGTTGTCAATATAATGCATATTCAATACTCCCATACAATTAATCTTGCATTCAGTATATACTAAACGTAGTCAGATAGTAATTGTTGTGTTTATCAATGGGAACGCCAAGACATTAAAAAAAGAATGCCCAGGCATGGATTAGTTGAGTTTTATCACTGAGAACACCCAGACATTAAAAACAAAATGCCCAGGAATGGATTGGCTGAGTTTTATCACTGAGAATGACCAAACATTAAAAACAAAATGCCCAGGCATGGATTGGCTATGTTTTTATCACTGAGAACGCCCATACATTGAAAACAAAATTCCCAGGCATGGATTGGCTGATTTTTATCACTGAGAATGCCCAGACATTAAAAACGAAATGCCCAGGCATGGATTGGCTGAGTTTTATCACTGAGACCACCCAGAAATTAAAAACGAAATGCGCAGGCATGGATTCGCTGAGTCTTATCACTGAGAGCGCCCAGACATTGAAACATTGGGTTTAACACAAAAATCATGGTCAATAAAAGGGTAGAATTGCAGGCACTTTAAAGACTCATTTGTCAGCCAAAATACAGTTAATCCATAGTCTAATATGGGTAATAATTTTCTTAGTAAAAATGATGTAGAAAGGTTACGAAAATATCTATGTAAGAAGGACGAAATCGCCGTGCAAGAAGGACAAAATCGTTGTGAAATAAAAGGCATGAAATGGTGGAGACAAAGCCATCGAAACGCAACACGAAGGGGTATCGAAGGAAGTAAAAACAATACAAAATTGCAGTCCAAACAACATGTATAATCACAGTAAATATATAGATTAAACATTGTCCAAAAATATTCAATTGCAGACACAGTAGATTCAAAGACAAAACATAAATAAGTGCAGACATTAACATATTAAAACATTGAGATTTACCGGTCAAGGCGTTAGGGTTCATCAATCAAAACATAGAGTTTTACAAACCAAAACGCCGAATAAATAAATCACAAGAAATTACAAGATGAATCGTTCAATGATGAATCAATCACCACAGAGATAAGTAAGGGTAGATGGTTGGGAAACAATTTATCCTTCGCTCATCATCCATGCACAAATATGTTCTTAGAATCTATAGGTCTATAAACACCGAAGTGACGATCGTCGATTCGGCTCCTGGACAACTTCTCAGGCATGGAATAATGACCTAGGGATAAGGTGGAAGACAAAGAAAAAAATCTTCATAATAATCAATAAATCCCACACAGATAAGTTACTGAAATCATAAGTTGGGTTCACTAAAGGAAATCCATCAGAAAACAATAAGCAAGGGGATTACGATACCATAGGAAGCAGGGGAAAGATAGCACATGGAAATGAAATATTGAACAAGCACATATAACTAACATGAGTAATTTAAATTCATTACAATTAACAATTAAACCTACGTACCTTAGCCCAACGTGATTGCTCAGTAGTTTCTGTCCCGCATAGGTTCTGTCCAGCTTCTGCTTGCCGACTGATGAGACCTCATCGGTACCTCCCAGCCAATGCTAGGGGTACTCTTCTTCGCCCTGAGCCCCCCTGAGTCGCAAATGGGCCACAAACACTAAACCAAAGAACATCTATCACCCATATCGCCTCACAAGGTCGAGCTACCACTTGTTACCCGAGTTGGGTATCCCAACTCCTACAAGATAAGTCACTCAAGACAAAAATTTATCAACGTAATGTTACACATAAAATATCAGATCCATACTCCTCCTCCTCCATCCTTTTTATAGAGTTTCTAAGTGATTTCTTTCCCAAATTCCCATTTAATTTATTTTTCATTAATTTAATTCAGAAAAAACCTCCCCCATACACATGTCACCCATCCCCCCTAGTTGCACCAGAAATTAGTTTCATAAATTATTTAATTACTCCTATTTCCCTCACCCACCTAAAACAAATTCCTAAAATCGCTCCTTGGTGTCCACGTATTCCCTTACACATTTTAAATGACTTATACCCTTACTAAATTCCTAGTTGAGTTCATAATTACAAGGTTCTTAAAGGCAATATTCCTTACTAAGTTAGTCATTCATCTTTTTCCTTATGTTTCCCTTTTTCTTTATGTTTCCCCTTTTCCCCTTAGTTTCCTATTTCTTTTAAGTTTCCCTCTTTTCTCTTTTTATCTAAAACTCAAATTAGTAAGTGTAGAGAAACCACCTCTTTCTCTTTTTAATTAATAAAATTTAATTAGTATAAATAGAAAAACAATCATTTCCATTTAAAAAAAATTTAATCCTCCAAAGTAATTTGATTTTAATAAATTAATTGAATTTCTTACCCGCTTCTCGTCACATGTTTAATTATGATTATTATTATTATTTTTTACCACAAGTATCACTTACACCTAGATTTTAATTTCCTAGGTCGTGCGACATTTTTATTAGGGAAATTGTTTTTAAATCTTACTTATCACATCATTCATTTTAAGTCTGACTAGGTTTATTCACTTACCCATTGAAATCGCGACGTGCCCTTCAAAACGCACTAGGTGCTCCAAGGGTGTCACTCACCTTTTTCTGTTTTCCTTCTGCGATGTTCCCTTCAAGACGCACTACGTGCTCCAAGGCTACCACTCGCCTCTTTCCATTTTCATTGGATGACGTGCCCTTTAGGACACACTACGTTCTCCAAGGGTGCCACTCGCCTCTTGACTGACTTGGTAGACATCAAAAACCCTTGGAGTTAATACTCCGTTAGGTGATCTTGTGGGAGACTAAGGTCCTCTAAGGAATAAGGCCCCTGCCTTATTGTTTGCCCCTTAGAATCATTGTGAGTGACTGTCACAGTCTACCCTCACGACATCGTGGGTCTTCTCAAACTACGTAATCGTTAGCCTACAGTTCGAGCCATGGAGGGAGTGCTAGTAGGATGTTGCAGGGCTACTGTCCATACCTCTCCCTCAAAGTCTCTGGTTGTCGTGCGTGACCCCTCTAATCCACATGTGAGTGTGGTCGACAAGCTATCGTTAGCCTGCATCATAAAGAAATCATGTCAACAATAATAATCAACCCTCATAACATCTAATCAGATGTACATATTTCATATCAACAACAATCAAACCCCAATAATACACTTCCTGACTCAATCCAAAGTCTAAGGGGTTTCATCGATGCCTCTGCATCCTTGAGGTCCAAAGTCTTGCACACTCAGGAGAACCCAGTCAATAACACCTATCTATGTAAATACACAAATTAACATATCATCGTATCCATAATGCCTCATAATCATAATCAAACATCCAATAGAATAATAATCTGGATCACTTGCAAACAGGTGTACTCAAAGAATAATTTTTCTCAGTGCGCGCAAGAGCAATATGTTACATACACCCTGCTCTTGGTATAAAATTCGTCCCAAAGTTTCACAGTATATAAGTGATGAAATAATGTGTATCACAGTATCATAAGTCTATTTATCAAACAAAAATGGAAATTGTTGGCACATATCATATGCATCCTCCCAGGTCACCGAGTGTGGACTATAGTTATCCCACTAGAACTTGACCCGATCTATTGTTCAACGTCGTAGATATCAAATGTGATTATCCAAGATGAAGATCGACTCAGCCGTGAGCGCACCCTCGTGAGATACCTCCAAGGAACTCATATCAATAATATGTGTAGGATCACTAATATGATGTCTCAAAACAGATACGTGAAAAACATCGTGCATACACCTCAAAGAATCAGGAAAGTCTAGTCGATAGGCCATGGGCCCCTTCCTCTCCAAAATCTTGAAAGGTCCCATGAACCTAGGACAAAGTTTAGCTTCCTTTACAAACTTTGTAACTAAGATCAACATGACGCACATTGGCATAAATCTTCTGTCGATCCTGCGCTTCTTTGATCCTTTGTATTATTGTTTGGATTTGATATTCCATTTCTTGGATTGCTTCTGGTCCCACCAGGAACCTATCCTCAAGCTGATCCCAACTCAAAGGCTTACGACATGGTCTCCCATAAATAAACTCAAAAGGAACCATCTTAATGGTGCTTTGGTAACTGTTGTTATAAGCGAATTCTACTAGTGGCAAGAATTCTTCCTAACGCTTCTTTTGGTACATCACGTACATGCTCAACATGTATTATAAGACTTGGTTTGTTCATTCAGTCTACCCATCTTTATCAGGGTGATATGCAATATTAAAGTTAAGTTGGCTTCCCAAGGCCTCTTGGAAACTAGTCCAAAATCATCCAGTAAAAACTGATCCGTGATCGAATATAATCCTCTTAGGCATGTCATGCAGCCTCACAATCTCATTGATGAAAACTCTACCTATGTCAAGTGCCTGATATGTTGTACGCACATGAATAAAATGAGCACTCTTCGTCAGAGTTTCGACTACCACAAAAATCGAGTCATGTCTCCTTGCCGTCAATGGCAATCCAACAATGAAATCCATCGAAATGACCTCCCATTTCGATTCAGAATAACATGTGGCTGCAATAATCCTGCTAGATGTCTATGTTCATCCTTCACCTGCTGACATTCTAGACATCTGGCCACGTAGTTGACTATGTCTTCCTTCATTCCTTTTCAGAATAATAAGGGTTTAAGGTCTGCCCTCATCTTCGTGACTCCTGGGTGAGCCATGTACACTGCTCTGTGAGCCTCGTTTAGGATCAAACCCCTCAACTCGTCGTTCTATGGTACATAAATTCAATTTTTAAATATCAATAATCTATCGTTGTCAAACGTAAATCCTTCAAATCTTGGTACGATCATTGTGTTTTGTCCGATAAAATCCTTGACCTCTTTGAACCAGTCATCGTCTCACTTTAAAGTTAGAATATTTTCACGTAGATTCATCTGAATAGGAAACACCAAAAAGATGCGTGGTCTCCGACTCAATGCATCTGCCGCTCGGTTCACTGTTCCTTTTATGTAAGTGATCTCAAAATCGTACTTGCTAAGCAATTCTGACCAACACCGTTGTCGCGCGTTCAGGTCGTTTTGTGTAAAGATGTGTTGTAGTCCACAGTGGTCCATTTTTAGTTCAAATTTTTGTCCAATAAAGTAGTGTCTCCAAACTCTCAAGGAATATACAATGGATAACAGTTCCAAATCGTGTGTTTCATAGTTCTCCTCATTCCTTCTCAATTTCCTCGAGATGTAAGTGATCACTCAACCTTCTTGCATCATGACTCTATCTAATCCTTCCTTGGATGCGTCAGTGCATACCAAGAAGTTATCGTCCATGTCAGGAACCTTTAGTATCGGTGTTGTTGTCAACAACTCTTTCAGCCTCCAAAAGGCTTCCACGCATTTCTCGGTCCAAACAAACTTCTTGTTCTTCTTCTGCAATTCTGTGATCATATTTTCTATCTTCGAAAATCCCTTGACAAACTGTCGATAGTATCTTGCTAAACCCATGAAGCTACACACTTCCAAGACATTCATCGACACAAAACATTCCATAATATCCTCGACCTTTTTTGGATCCACAATGATACCTTCACATGAGATGACATGCCCTAATTAGTGAATCTTTGATTGATAAAACAAGAATTTAGACAATTTCCCATACAATTTGTTCTCTCGAAGACACTATAGTACCAAGCACAAGTGTTCGTCATGCTCCTCCATCGTACGAGAGTAAATCAAAATATATTCAATGAATACTTGGATGAACTTGTCCAAGTACTCATGGAACACCCTATTCATCAAACTCATAAATACCCCTGGGGCGTTTGGTAGTCCAAACGGTAAAACAGTAAAATTGTAATGTCCAAACCTCATCTTAAAGGCGGTCTTAGGGATGCCATCCTCCTTGATTCGTAACTAGTGATAACCTGATCTCAAGTCAATCTTGGAAAAAACCGTCGCACCCTTCATCTGATCAAACAGATCACCAATCCTTGGCAACAAATATTGATTCTTGATCGTTTCCTTTTTCAATTAATGGTAGTCAATGTAGAGTCTCCACGACCCATCCTTCTTTCGCATGAAAATAACAGGCGCACCCCATGGCGACACACTTGGACGTATAAGTCCCAGGTCCAACAACTCCTTCAGTTGAATTCTCAACTCCTATAACTACGGGGTCGACATCCGATAAGGCGTTCTAGATATCGGTTCAGTCCTCGGTTTTAGGTCTATGGTAAACTCCAATTCCCTCTCCGGTGAGATCCCAGGTAACTCCTCCGGGAATACGTCTGCAAACTCTCTCACCACCAGAAGGTGTTCGACCTTCTGCTACTCCCTTTTCGTTTAATGCAAGGATCACATAAAGCTTACACCTCTTACACATGTTCTTCTGTAGCTACAAGGAAGAGATGAAAATCAAGGAAACTCCCTAGCTCTGAACTAGAATCACGCGTCTCTATCCCTCATCATCAACCAAGCTCAACCATTTCATATTATAGTTAAGTATCGCCTCATGCGATTCCAACTAGTCCATACTGATCACAATGTAATAAGATCCTAAGATCGTGACGTACAGGTTGGCCCTTGTGACAAAATCTCCCAGGTTAAGGGTATAGCCTGTAACCTTTCCTCCAACCTTCTGTTTGGCTCCCGAAGCCATCTCTACAAAGATAAACTTATCTTATTCGACTTCCTTTACCTTAATCCTTTTTAGCGCTGCACCATAAATGAAACTCTCGGTAGCACCGAGATCTATCAAAATACTAAGGGTTTGGTCAGCAATGGTACCTGACGTCTTGAGCACAGTCAATTGGTGCCTTTCTTGGCGGTTATTCACCGCTGCATGAATCTAATGGGACTTGCCCAAATATCCCACGGTAGTGGGTCCGGATGATCTAGATGCTTTGGTTCTCTCCACTAGGAAGTCACGTTGGTAGTGTGGCTCCCAACAAGTCCAACACCCCTTCTTCGATACAGTACTCATGGTACCAGAAGTAGAATATGATGGCTCACTGGCCTGGAATCCTGGCATGTTCTGCTGAATGAGCCTAAACTGCTGCTGCTACGGTCGACACTGTTTTTGATGCTATGTTCCACGATAAGGAGTCCGCTGCTGAGGCATTGGTTATCGAGGTGTAGTGAATGTGGATCCTCTCTAGAAGCCATGATATCCTGGCATATGTCTGGCTGGTGTCTGATGTTGTTGCGCACCAGATGACACCTTCCCTGTTGGTCTCACTGGAGTCCTTCTCTAACCCCCGCTGATAAGCTCCTCCTCTGTTATGAGGGCCTTCTGGATGACATCATGCAAGGTCTTAGGCATCAGAATCCTAACCTTTTCACATATACTGAAATTAAGGCCAAACAAGAACATGTTGACCTTAAGTTTCTCAGTATTAAGGTGTGGAACATACCAAAGCAACTCCATAAAATGGGCCTCGTACTCGGGCACCGTACAACCACCCTTTTTCAAGGCATTGAACTCGTTGAGCTAACGCTCAATGAATTCCTCTGATAGGTACCTCTCTTGGAACCGTTCCTTGAACAGTTCCCATGAAACTTCTTCAACGACCATGTTTAATTGTGGCAGGAGCATATTCCACCATAGAAGAGCACTCCCCTTCAGTTGAAATACTGCCATTCAGACCTTCATGTTGGATGTATAGTCGTGAAGTGAAAATCACATCGCCATATTCTCCAACCATGCCTCGGAGACTGCGTCGTCTAGGGCACCAAAGAACTCGGGAAATTTGACCTTCTCGATTTCACGGTGAATGCTACCAGTACCGACTGGAGTGCACGGTGGACTCTCAGGGGTTGATGGTGCCCCGACCTCATCTCTGTCCAAACGGTTGATCAGTGTCTCAAACATCCACTGAAAGGACCTCATCAGCCCAACCACATCACCCACCATTATATGATCTTTCCCGACACCCTTTTCATCTCCCTGGGGGTTAGACCCCTCAGGCATGGATGCTACTGGAGGCGTCACACCTCCTCCCCTAGCACCCCATTGTCGGCCTCCGCGACGTCCTCTAACCATGATTACCTACACGAATACAAATAAACTTAATTAGAAACCTTATAATCAGAAATCAAATCAAAAGAATCCGTAATGATCCCAGGTCATGAGTCGAACCCACTCTAATACCATATGTGATGACCCCAATCGTTACGACTAAAAGTGAAGCAAAAAGTACGACTTTTTTTTTTTTTTTTAGGTAGGAAGGAAACGATGAAAACAATTGAACCACACAACCTAATGACGAACACATGCATGCAGATCAGGAAATAAACAACAATGACTCAATGCATTAGCACAATGAGGAACTGTGCGAAACATGCGCAAATCAAAATATAGAAACAACTACCTGCCTGACACAAACTTGACAATGCCTACAAGATAAAGGAAATCTTTCACAATCCCGACACAATGACCTCGAAGACCAGTCACTAGAACCTCTATGGCACGCAAACCAAACGCATGAAGGCATTACAACCTAAGAACCAACAACAACTACAGTGAACAAAAGCTCACAACGTGTATCACAGAGTCCAACCAAGTTATCATTCACCTCTATCCATTAGGGCATGCAATGACCCCCTCATCAGGAATCATGTCGTCTCCAGGTGATAGGCGCGACAACAACCATGCCGCAAAAACATAACTGGACCCTCAACACAAGCTAAAACCAACATGCTAGGAGATCAAGTTAACTATCTAACTCTTCACAACTAACCCTAACACCTAATCGACAAGTCAACAAGATGGCTATGACTTTTATCCAACACAATAGTTTCCTTGCGCAACAATATCAACCTGTACATGTTAAATAATTATTATTAAACAATAGTTCGTTGCAACTATATTCCAAATCCCAAAATGAGATAAGTATCTATCGTTATCCTTTAAAAATGAAACTACATGAATTTAATTGTTGTCTTTAAATATAAATTTGTTTTCCTTTAATGTCCTTGCCGTCTTTTAATTATAAAACTTAAATAGATATAAGTATTTTCCTAAGGAGGAGTTCGCTATCTAGTTAAGCAATCATAAAACAAGTTTTATAAAGATTACTGAATTTTCTAAAATTTGCCAATAAGAAAATCATAAAACAAATTCACATTGTCCAACACTACCAAAATCGTTGTCTCTAATTGAGTTGTTGTCTATCATTGAAATTGTTGTCTGGAATATTTAAATACACATTTATTGCATTTCTAATGTAATTACACACACCTTTATTATTAAAATCATGGTCAAGAATCTATACGCAGTAACCAATACCTCTATCTAAACCCATTGTCTATTCATATATAACACACTGTCCATTAATGAAATAATAATAATAAATACCATTACATTAACACTGTCATATAATCCACTCATAAACAGGTTGTCTATTCCATTCTATAATAACGCAAACATTCAATTCAAGAAATTCATTTCCATATATAAAACGTAGACATTTAATTCAATTACTTTAAAACGCAGACATTCCATTCCATAAAAACGTAGACGTAAATAAACATTGTCACCTATGAATCAATATGCTATCAATCGATGTGTAATGCTATTAATAAATTCGTCGTGTTCGAAACATGATTGACCATATAAAAAGGAATTTTAGGAAGAGGTTAGAGGTGTATGTTCGTCATGATATAATATCGTTGTCTTTGATTATGCATAACACATGTAATAAAAATTGTTGTCAATATAATGAATATTCAATACTCCGATACGGTTAAGCTTGTACTCAGTATATATTAAACACAGGTAGATAGTAATTGCTTTCTTTATCAATGGGAACGCTCATACTTTAAAAAAAATGCCCATGGATGGATTGGCTGAGTTTTATCACTGAGAACACCCATACATTAAAAATGAAATGCCCAGGCATGGATTGGCTGAGTTTTATCACTAAGAATGCCCAAAGATTAAAAACAAAATGCCCAGGCATGGATGGGCTGAGTTTTATCACTGAGAAAGCCCATACATTAAAAACGAGATGCCCAGGCATGGATTGGCTAAGTTTTATCACTTAGAATGCCTAGACATTAAAAACAAAATGCCCAGGCATGGATTCGTCGAGTGTTATCACTGAGAAATCCCAGACATTAGAAAAAAATTTCCCGGACATTGAAACGTTGGGTTTAACACACAAATCATGGTCAATAAAAGGGTAAAATCGTAGGCACTTTAGAGACTCATTTCTCAGCTAAAAGATAGGTAATCCACAGTCTAATACGGGTAATAATTTTCTCAGTAAAAACGTTGTATAAAGGTTATGAAAATCTCTGTGTAAGAAGGAAACAATCGCAGTGCAAGAAGGACAAAATCATTTTTCAATAGAAGGAACGAAATGGTGGAGAAAAATCCATCAAAACGCAGAACAAATGGGAATCAGAGGCAGTAAAAACAACACGAAATTGAAGTCCAAAAAACATGTATAATCATAGTAAATAAATAAGTTAAACGTTGTCAACAAGTATTCAATCGCATACACAACATAAATAAGCATAGACATTAACATATTAAAACGTTGAGATTTACCTATCAAGGTGCTGTGATTCATCAATCAAAACACAGAGTTTTACCAACCAAAATTCTAAAGAAATCAATCAGAAGAAAGTGCAATACCAATCATTCATCCTTGAATCAATCAATGCAGAGACAAATAAGGGTAGATGGCTAGGAAAAAAATTATCCTTCTCTCATCATCCACGTACAGAAAATCAGGGCATTAGAATCTATTGGTCTATAAACACCGAAGTATAGGCATGGACTGATGACCTAGGGATAAGGCAGAAGACAAAGTACAAACTCTTCATAATAATCAATAAATCCCACACAGATAAGTTACTAAAATCAAAAGTTGGGTTCGCCAAAGGAAATCCATTAGAAAACAACAAACAAGGGGATTACGATACCATAGGAAGCAGGGGAAAGATAGCGTATGGAAATGAAATATCAAACAAGCACAAAGAACTAACATGAGTAATTTAAATTCATTACAAGTAACAATTAAACCGGCGTACCTTAGCCCAAAGAGACTGCTCAGTAGTTTATGTCTCGCGTGTGCTCCATCCAACTTTTTCTTGTCGACCGATGAGACCTCACCGGTATCTCCCAACCAACGCTAGGGGTACTCTTCTTCACCCTGGTTTCCCCGAGTTGCAAATGGGCCATGCACACTAAAACAAAGAACATCTATCACCCATATCACCTCACAAGGTCGAAATACTACTCGTTACCCGAGATGGGTATCCCAACTCCCACAAGATAGGTCAGTCAAGACAAACATTTAGTAGCATAACATTACACATAAAAGATCAAATCCATACTCCTTCTCCTCCATCCTTTTTATAGAGTTTCTAAGTGATTTCTTTCCCAAATTTTGTAACATACCCAACCACCCACATGCTGGGGTACACTACCTTCAAGCCCTCCCTTGGACTTCTTTCTCTTACATAAACCTTTTAAAATTTAAGTATGCATAAAAGAAAGTACTTTAACGACATGCACAACAATATTCAGCAAGCATGCATAGTTTAAAGATTCAATTAAATGATAATTGAATAAACACAATGGAAATACATTCATATACATGTAAATGATACCATAACAAAGAGCACTTATCTCTATGAAATATGACACAAACTGGTTGTAGACCAAGGACCTTCCACCCAACCGTAGACACTACTATTCCAAATCTCAAGAGGAGCGTCACCCTCGAGCCAGGGCTATGAATCCACAAGGATGGTTCTAGAGTGTTCCTTAGCTTCCCAAACCAGGTAGCACCCAAGCTCTCACAGTCTTCCCAAACCATTCAACACCCAAGCTCTCACAGGCTTCCCATCTCTCATAGCAATCCAATTACCCAACTCTCTTCTACCCATCTTGCACAACCCGAGAGAACGAACCTCCACCCTTCTCTGCCACACAGTCCCTCAGACAATCCTTCTCCTTAATTCAGGCTCCAGCATAACTGGTATAGAATATCAATGCTGGAACTCTTAGGACTCACAATTGTGAGAAACGTTGGACACATGCCAACACATATTAGACATGCGACCTCAGGTTGTGGTTGGATGACACCAACAACCACTAAAACCAACTATCCCATGGCTAATATTCAACAGTTCGACTCCCTTTCCCCAATCCAAGAAGTAGGTGATGGATGGATCATTTGATGTGTAAGTGAGTGCATGAAAGTGCATGCATGACAGTGTGTGAGGGATAGAATGGTGCGAATGGAAAAATGAAGGAGAAAATGAGCCAATGACCAACCCTCCCATCAGACCAGAGGTGGGTTTAAGTAACTTCGTGGGGAAATCAAGAACCTCCTAGACTTCGCCAAGAATCTCACTTAACTGATCCCCTCCTTTAGACAAAAAGGGGTAATTATAATAGTAATAAACACTTATCCCCTCAAGCCCCCTCTCTTGTGGAATCATATCCCCCTATAACTCTAGTCCTTGTTTGTCTAGCAACCAACCATGTAATTATTATTAATAATAATAAAAACATTACATGTATTGGGCACACTGGACTCTTAATAATTGTTTGGGAACTCTGGCCTCTCATCATTGTAACAATACATTATATAAAATGGGCATTCAAAACCTGGGGTGTTACATCCCCTCCCCATTATTTTGGCACTGTCCTCAGTGCATATACAAAAATAGAGATTAAAATCTCAAATTATTCAAAAAGCTGTGGGTACTATGCCCGCATGGCATCTTCATTCTCCCAAGTAGAATCTTCAGGACTGTAGCAGGTCCACTGCAATTTTACCATCTATATAACTCGATTCCAGAGCATTTTGACTTTTCTGTCCAATACCCACACGGGCTGAACATGAAAATCTCCCTCTGTCTCTACCTGAATCAGATGCCAATCAATAACACGATTAGGATCATGTACATATTTCTTAAGTAAAGAGACAAGAAATACATTATCCACATTCATGGAAGAAGGAAATGAAAGCATGTATGCAACTGGCCCTTTTCTGTTCAATATTTCAAATGGACCATAGAATTTGGCTGCCATCTTCGTACAACTACCCAATTTCAAAGAATTTTTCTTGGGCTTCACTTTCAAAAGTACATGCTCCCTTACTTTAAACTCTCTAGTGGTCTTGTTCTTGTTTTCATAAAGTTTCTATCTATCCCGAGCTGCCCTTAAATTCTTCTTGATCTTAACCACCTGGTCTTCCATGTCCTTGAGCAACTCTGACCCAAGTACTACTCTATCTGCTGGGTTGTCCCAGTTCACTAGAGTATTTCATTTCCTACCTTACAAGTCTTCAAATGGGATCATTCTCAATGAAGTTTGATACCCATTATTATATGCAAACTCTATGAAGTGTAAGTAATATTCCCACTTAGATGGCTTATCCATCACATACATTCTCTCCATGTCTTCAATTATTCAATTGAATCTCTCTATTTGCCCATATGTCTGGGGATGATATGCTATGATAAAGTTTATATTTGTGCCAAATAATTTAAACAATCCCCTCCAGAAACTGGAGGTAAACTTTGTATCTTTGTCCGAGACAATTGTCCTAGGTATCCCATGTAGCTTAGCAATTTCCTTCATGAAAATTCCTACAATATTAACCGTTGTAAGCATTGTCTTCATAGGCACAAAATGAGAAACCTTTTTTAATTTGTCAACCACCACCATGATTCAATCATGTTGATTATCGTTCTGGGCAATCCTGTGATGAAATCCATGGTGATCACTTCCCATTTCTTCTCTAGAATTGGCAATGGCTGCAACAAACCCACTGGGTGCCTATGCTCAGCCTTTACGTTCTGACATTCCATACATCGAGTGATGTAATCAACGACATCTTTCTTCATTCCCGACCAAAAGAACTGGCTTCTTACTTTTGTAATTGTTTTCTGGTAACCCGGATGTCCAACATAAAGAACATCATGCATTTCCTGCAATACCAAATTCCTCAGTTCTTTGGAACTAGGAACATAGATTCTGTTTTTATGCATGAGTAATCCATGTTCCTTTATCTCATACTCCTTTTTTTTTGTTGTACGTCTCCTTGCTGTAATTTTTTCTTTACCTGTAGGTAATGTTGATCCGTAAAAAGACCATTTAAAATTATGCTCTTCAAGTCTGACTGATGCATACTGAAAACAGTAGCATGCATGAGATGCACTCTTCTACTAAGTGCATCGACAACTTTATTCTCCTTTCCTTTGATATGCTTGATATCGAAGTCATATTCACTTAGAAATTCTAGCCATCTTGTTTGCCTGGCATTCAAGGTTGGTTGTTCAAAAAGATACTTCATGCCAATGTGTTTTATCCTTAATTCAAATTTCTTCCCCATGAGATAATGCCTCCACGTCCTCAAGGTGTGAACAATGGTAGCAAGTTCCAAGTCATGGGTGGCATAGTTCCTCTCATGTTCCTTAAGCTTTCTGGACTCATATCCAATGACATGTCCATTTTGTGTGATCAATCCCCCAAGTCCTTCCTTACATGCATCTGTACATACCACAAAACTTTCATTTGGGTCAACAATCTTTAACACATGTGCACTAGTGATTAATTCCTTCAACAGATTAAAATTATTTTCACACTTGAGTGTCCATTCAAATTTAGTTCCCTTCTTTTGCAAAGAAGTGATGGAATGAGAAATCTTAGAGAACCCTCCTATGAACCTTCTGTAGTAGCCAGCTAATCCCATATAAGATCTGATGTCTAACACATTTATGGGTGTTGGTCGTCCTCTAATGGCATTGATCTTCTCCAGATCTATTGCTATGCCCTGCTCTAAAATAATGTGTCCCGAGTAACGGATTTGCTTTTGATAAAAAGAACACTTACTCAACTTGGAATACAACTAATGTTCTCTCAGTACTTGCAACACTAGTATTAAGTGATGCTCATGCTCCTCTTCAGACTTAGAAAAGATAAGTTTTTCATCCAAGAATATTATGACAAACGTATCCAAATAATTTTTGAATATGCCATTCATTAAGAACATGAAGACAGCTGGTGCATTGGTCAGTCCAAAAGGAACCACTACAAACTCATAATGCCCATACCTGGTCCTAAATGTTGTCTTATGAATGTCTTCTTCCTTGGTTCTTACTTGATGGTATCCTTCCCTCAGGTCAATCTTTGAGAATATCTTCGCTCCTCTTAACTGATCAAAGAGGTCATCAATTCGGGGTAGAGGATACTTTTTCTTTATAGTGTAATTGTTCAACTATCGGAAGTCAATACACAACCTCAAGGTTACATCCTTCTTTTTGACGAAAAGTACTAGTGCTCCCCAAGGTGAAACACTTGGACGTATGTACCCAACAATTCCTCCAACTACATTTGTAATTCTTTTAACTCTAGTGTGCTCATTCTATAAGGTGTTTTTGACATTGGGGTAGCTCCTAGCACTAAATCAATTTCTCCCTTATTAGCGACAATCCAGGTATTTCTTCGAATACATCTTCAAATTCCTGTAGTACCGAGAATTATTCGAGACTTGGCCCCTTTGTATTATTTGGCTCTTCCACATGACCTACATACAATTAACATCCTTTCATAAAAAATATTTTCAGCTATAAGGATGAAATCTCCCTTATAGAGATGGGTCTTGGAACTCCTTTCACAGTGCTCTGGTTTCCATTTCCATCAGGACATGTAAATGTCTTTTTATGACAATATAGGACAACATGATGCTTGTCCAACCAATCCATTCCATCAGAATATCATAAGAACCCAATGTTATGATATTTAGATCAATACTAGTATTCACGCCATTTAGACTTATGGAACAATTTTTGATCATATCATGCATTCTTCTTTGGTCCCAGTGGATAACTGAACCAAACTTGTTTTTCCAAGTTTAATTTTCTCCAAATGTAATCTATCCACTATCTTAGGATCAATGTAGAAATGACTTGCTCCTGAATCAATCAAAATATCAACAAGTTGATTTATGATCTTACCTTCCACCTCGATCATATTGGACTGGTACTTTTCTTGTCGATCATCTAAAGATGCATAGATTCTTCCCATATCTTTGACTATTGTATCCTCTTGGATGTTGTGCACAGTCTTCACTCTATCCTTTTTGTGTGGGAAATCCTTGTACATGTGATATTCCTTGCATCCCCAACATTAGATTGGTGGTCTTCCCCTTTTTCCCAAGGAATATTCTTTCTTGAAATCCCCCTTAGCATACTGATCTTGATGATTTCTAGTAGGCTCATTCCTATTGAAGGGAAGTTTGAATCCTTTCCTCCTCTGATCGGACTTCACATTTTTCTTGTCCTTCCAATATTTATGTAGGGATTCTCTTCCCTGGAATTGCTGATACAGGTATTTAGCCTTACTGATAGCTTCAATTAAGGTCTTGGGTTCATAATACTTGATATTTTCCTTATAAAAGGATGGCAGTCCACTTAGAAATATTTGTATTTTCACTTTCTCATCACCAATAAACCTGACATATTTTAACAATCCCAAGAACTTCTTCTTGTATTCTTCCATAGTCATGCTTCCCAATCTGAGTTCAAAGAACTCCTGAATTTTGTTGTCATAGAAATTCTCTAAGAGGTACTCCTTCTGGAAGTACTTCTTGAATTGTTTCCAAGTGATCCTACTTTCATTAACATGTTCCACATACCTCAGTTGGTCCCACCATATTGTAGCTTTCCCATGTAAATGGTAGGTGACAATCCTAGATTCCTGTTTGGATGAATAGTTATGCAACTGAAAATATTTCTTGATCCCAAGAGACCATGCTTCGGCATAATATTCCCTTTCTCTTTCACTCCCAAAGGAAGGTGGCTTGATCTTCCTCAGCTCTCCTTGCAAACTATCTACCTCTTGTTTCCTTCTTTGGTGTCTGACAAGAGACACCTCTGGACTGCTTATGGGATCTTCCGATGCATAAAAATTTCTTTCTGAGTAAGGAGGTGAGTGGTGTCCATGAGCTCTGCTATCACTTCTAGAATAACCAACTCTTCCACGATCATTCCTTCTTTCATGGCACCTGCCTTCTTCCTCTTGTCTCTAGTTTGATCCCTTCTTTGTTTGTCTCTGCAACTTATTTAAGATCTGCAACACACGAACATTTATTTGACTTTTCTCTCTCATCAGTCTCTCGTTGTCTTCCTTGTAGCTCTGCATTTCCATCTTCAGTCTTCTTACTGTTTCTATTAACATTTATTGTTCTCCTTTTCCCTTGCATCCATTGGACTCTATCTTTGCATTACCAACTCTGGTATTCTAGACTTTGACCTCCTTATCATGACTGGAGGCTCCATCACCTTCTTCCATTTCCTCAATATGCATCCTGAGATGATTTGCTTAAGCCCCTTAATTCTTCAAAATATGCAAGCGACCATTTTGTTAGAATTATGCATATGATAAACAAAATTTCCAAACCATGCTACAGGTCTCTTTCTTCTTTTTTATTTATTCATGGAGATCATATCCCCATTCTCCAAAAATAACAGTGTCTTTTTATCCTTGGTCGACAAGGAATCTCATTCTGCACAGGTGCTTCCTTCAAACTACCTTCCTAGGTGACCATAACTAGAAACCGTAGGTAAATCCTTCCTTAGAACCTTTCTGTCTCGAAGACAACCAATTCAGTCCTTAGCCCTCCTTCCCTCAGTTCTCAATCTACATATGACCACAAAAACAACCCTACACTTAGCTAAAAAAGCTCTTGTACAGAGCTTTGGAACTTTCATCCAGGACCAGATCAACGGTTCTCGTCCTCTTTCATGATCAACGATCGAGATCCACTTCATGACTCCATGCTTTGGGGGTCTCAACTTTCCTCGCTTGCTTCCTCCCAGAACAATTTTACCTGGAGTTCATGATCTTTCGATGGGTTTCCTCCCACATATCAGTGGTTGTGAATCGATTTGACTCTTTGGGCTTTGAAAGTTTCAAACTTTCCTCCTGCACTTTCTCCCAGACTTCTTCCACCCGAAGTCGACGATCCTTTGACGTGTGTCCTCTGGAATCAACGGTCGATATGTACTCTGGCCTTCGAGCCTTCAGGAGTTTTCGACCCAATGCAACCTATCACATCTTTCCCCTTTGGAGTGCCCAGTCTCTCGACTGCACAATCAGTCGCCACGTGGTGAAATGCTGGAAGCGAACATGCGACCCAATCAGGCGGGTTACACATGTCACGTTCTAACCAAATTTTCAATACTCCAAATGCTCAAAACTTACTGACATGTGGCACAAATCCCATGTGTCCCTGTCATCCTAGGTGACATTCGCAAGCCACATCACTTTAGAATTCTGGGGTTCACATCACCTCTAGGTGACGTCATCGTGCCCCATCACTTTGGCTCTTCGGGCTTCAGAACTTTGGGATTCAAGAGTTTTAACACTAACACACTTCTAATTCTCTCAAACTTTGCATTCCCAAATTGGCCAATCTATCGTCATGTGTCCTCCTAGATCAGACGACTAAGATTCACTTCGGTTCTTCACCCGAAGTCCATGGATCTGCACCACATGTCCTCCTTAATATGACGACTACGATTTCTTCGGGTCTCCGGACTTCGAAAATCTCAAATTTCAAAATTTTTCGAGCCCCACTGGAATTTATCCGAAGCCATGGATCTGGTGATGCATGGCTATCGACATATCAATGATTGATATCCTCTCGGATGATTGGATGGTCGATATTTACTTCGTCTCTTCGGCTCTTTGGGATTTGGGAGTTTCAAATCTCAACTGAAAACCTCTCGAACAGATTCCTATGAAGTTACTAATCCGTTGACACGTAACCTCTTGGCGATTGACGGTCAGGATCTAGTTAGGACGATCTGACATTTGATGTTTACTTCGGGTCTTTGGCTCTCCGGAATTTGATATTTTAAACTCTCAACTTCTCCTCGCTCTCTCTTTCCTGAAGTTCTTTCACCCAGAGCACATGATCGGTTGGTGCATGTCCTCCTATGGATCGACGGTCCCCAGGTACTTCAGTTATTCGAAGTTTCGTTGTTCGAACCCTAACCTATCACATCACTGCATTCCTTTCAATTTGCAGAGGCATGTATCGACGATTTCAAGTAACTTGCTTTTCTCCCTGCAATTCTCCTAATCCTGACATGTAATACCCTTGGGGAAACTTTGGTTTGGATTGCAGGACCGCCTTGGGAAACTATCTCCCATGCAACTCGGTTCCCTACAATGCCTCCTGTCCATTGATCTCACTCTCCCATGGGATCTGATGGTTGTGACCTTAACCCTTTCTTACTTTTCATTGGACGACCCCTATTATCCTGTCCTCCAATCCAACGATCTCGAATCTCTCTTGATCCTACAATGGCGATCTCTCCTGAATTCAAAGGGGATGGTCATGATTCTTAGAACCCCTTACACGGGTCTCTGACGTTCTATCTCCCACATAGACTCTGTAAATCCATTCCTCTTGAGATTTTTAACTCCACGGTCGATGTTTGATCTCGACCCCAAGACTCTAACCAACAGACCCGGCCCAT
Organism: Picea sitchensis; assembly: GCA_010110895.2. Classification (NCBI taxonomy): domain Eukaryota; kingdom Viridiplantae; phylum Streptophyta; class Pinopsida; order Pinales; family Pinaceae; genus Picea; species Picea sitchensis. The sequence goes on from SNQJ01S0005330.1 coordinate 37,071, forward strand.
ACCGTCCTGGTGTTTCAACTAGAATCTCTAATACCAAACTATAACATACCCAACCACCCACAGGCTAGTGCATGCTACTTTCAAGCCCACCTTTTGACTTCTTTCTCTTACAGATACCTTTTAAAATTTAAGGATGCATAAAATAAAATACCTTAATGACATGCACAACAATATCCACCAAGCATGCATAGTCTAAAGATTCAATTAAATGATAATTAAATATACACAATGAAAATACATTCATATACATGTAAATAATACCATAACAGAGAACACTTATATTTATGAAATATGACACCAACTGGCTGTAGATCAAGGACATTCCCCCCAACCGTAGACACTATTGTTCCAAATCTCAGTATGGGCGTCACCCCTAATCCAGGGCTATGAATCCACAAGGATGGTTCCAGAGTGTTCCTTGGCTTCCTAAACCAGTCAACACCCAAGCTCTCACAAGCTTCCCAAACCAGTCAACACCCAATCTCTCATAGGCTTCCCATCTCTCAAAGAAATCCAAGTACCCAACTCTCTTCTACCTAGCTTGGACCACTCGAGAGAATGGACCTCCACCCTTCTCTGCCATGTAGTCCTTCAGGCCATCCTTCTCCTTAGTTCAGGCTCCAGCGCAACTGGTCCTGTTATCACTCCAAGAAACTCCTTAGGGTTGTAGGCTAAGGATGCTTGGTAACTTAGAAATAATGTGTATGTGTGCTTGGAACAATGAGGTCTTTAATGATCAATGCAATAGACAAATCATACATCTAAATAAACAATGCTTTTAGGAAACAATAATTAGATCAAGTAAATTGAAAGGAGAGGATGAAGAACACTATTCTTGATTGCCAAATACAACTGAATGTAGGGCTTAATGCAAGATAGAGTGAAATCCTTTAATTTCAAGTCTATGAGCTCAATAAAGAGATAACAGTCTTCATGAACTAAAATAAACTAAAACAAAGTACGGAAAGGGAAAGATGAATAATTCTAATATTGAAAACGAAAGGACACTGAACTTTATTTCTACAAATAAGAGTCTATACAGTGGCACAAAATATCTCCCAGTTTGAACACTTGTCTCTTAGAAAAGATAGGCATTTATAGCCTTTTAAAATCAATTTTAAAGATCCTAAAAACTTGGATCTGTATCTAAAAGTAGCAATTCAAATCTAACTAAACAACTTGATAATAAAGACTTAATGACTAAACTAGCATTCGAATTGTCTTCAATATCAAACTTCGACATCTGTATTCTTCAATTTCTGGATTCTTTGGTGTCATGAAACATGCAGAGGCACCTGTCTTGGCAGCTGGATTTCTTCAGTTGTTCATAGTAGATACTTTAGGAGATTTGTTTAGCATGTGGTTCTCAAAATTCCCTCGAATCTCTAATGAAGAGTCCTTTGCAAGCAAGTTGTTATCCCTTTGATACTATGGAACTTCTTTATAACCTGTGAAAAATGATTTGCTCCATCCCTAGCTTCCAAAAATACTTTTTTTGATTTCACCAGCTAACTCGCCTTGTGATTCGCTGGTTAGCTGGTGAAAGCGCTGTCTTTCACCAACTAACTGGTTGTAAAATTACGCTGTGCGCTGGTGAAAGCTCTGCCTTAGCCCAAAATAAACTTTCACCTCCAAAACTGCGATTTCAACAAAAACTCAATGTGTCTCTGCTTTATCCCCTTGCATGTTCACAACAACTTGAGCAAGCACTTGCAAATCTGGGTGTGATTTTTTCTTTTGCTTCAATTTTTTGATTTTCCTTTTAAGGTGCTTTGCTAGCCACCATAGACTGTTGTAGTCTTTCGTGATCTTCTGTTTTTTCTTCTTTTCCTTGACACTTTCACGAGCCAACTTTTCAAATGCAACATTGGTTTCTGAAAAATTATCAGACAACTTCTTGTATCTCTCTTTTATTACCCTCTCTAAGACCTTCTGCTGAGAGATCACTTCTTTGAGATGCTTGATTTTCTGTGTTTTCTTCGACTTAGTGCTCTTTGAGGTTTCTCCTTCCTCAGTGTGAGTAAAGGTGTCATAATTCTGTGCAAACTCAATTGAATGTTCAGGACTCTTGATGACAGGGCTCTCATCTTCTTTCTCTGGTTCTGAGTCTGTGTAGGGCATGTTTAAGATGTTTGTTCTCCTTTCTGTAGGCTGCTCTGTAGTAGTCTCAAAATTCAATTTTTTCTTTGACCTGTGAGATTTCACACCAGAGATTCTATCTTCTGGAGGTCCTAGAAGGGTTCTCCTCTTCCTCGAGCTGCTTTGAGGAGTCAATTGCTTCTTTCCTGCCTTCCTCTGTTCATTTGCAGGCTGAGTTTGAGTTTCAAATCCCTCCCAAAAAAGAAAATGTTGCCAGGTCCTTCCCTTCTGTCTTAGCTCTTCCAAAATGATCAATTTAATAAGGCCAAAGTGGCACATAGTGTTCTTCATGCTTAGGGGTTCAGCTCTAATCTTTTTACAGACCTTAGTTAAGCTCTTATGCAAGAAGAAAGGTAGGTTTAGAAGAGTTTTACCTGTAAAATGGTCTAAGAGATTGAAGTGATACAACATCAGTTGTTCATACCTGCCTTATGAAGTTATGTAGAGTTGGATGACCTTAAACAAATCCTACCACTCATCTTCTAAATGGGAAACTGGCATGCTCTTCTTCCATGCACTATGTCTGAATTCCTCCTTCAAATATGCTCTGAAATTTAAGTTTTTTGTGGCAGTCGTTTTGAACCAACTTTGGCCCGACCTTGGTAAGCTGGTCGCTGCAGTGATGGCAGCTTCATCCACAATGATCTCCAAGGACCCAACACAAGCCTTATTCCCATCAAACGTTTTAGCAAACGCTTCTGGTGTGCATTGATGACAGCCATTCTGTAACCTTTCAACAAATTCGATACAACCTGCGTTTGAGAAGTGTTTCTGAAATTCTGGATGCGTCTGTAGGAAATATAGACTGTCCAACTCTTTTCTTAGTAAATACCCACTGTGTCTCCTCGCCATCTGCTTCTCAAAACCCGAAACGACTCTGCACACCAATCACTGCAAACTGTTGTTCGGGCCAAGGTCTTGCGCTGTTGAAAGCACTCGGCTCTGTCTTTCAACATTAGAAACTTAACATACCTTTGTGAGTGATGCGTGTTGGGGAAGCGATGAACCGATTTGATGTTTTCAGCCAGGTAGTACAGCTTCTGTACCTATGATAATGGATTCAAATTCGCCATTTCTGATGCCATGATTATGAAGCATGCATCACTGAACAAGATCCACTTTGTAATCCTATTTTGATGTGCAAACCCGAGTCTCCATCATTATCCACTTTCACCAGTGCATCATTCTTGATTGCATGACRTGGGATGATCCTATCATCATTAGATTTTTAAAACATGGATAAAACGCATGTGATTCCCGCTTTCACTAGCTAACGACCCGTGGRAAGCACTCCTTGGCTGTTGAAAAYCGTCGCTTTCACTAGCGCACAACCCGTGAGAAATGCTCCTTAGTTGTTGAAGCTCACCACTTTCACCAGCTAACCATTCCTTTTAAAACACACGTTAGCTGTTGAAAGCGCTTTATGAAAATTTAAAAGAGAACACCTTTATGAGTCGTCTTATTTCTAAGAAAAAAATCAAAACCTAAGTCTTACTGCTAGAAAACTCAAAACCAAATTTGAAAACACTACCAATAACCATGCTATCGACCACAAAATGCAACCATAATGACAGATTCATTTTGGGAGCTAACAGGTCAAAAATCTCAATGTTGGAACTCTTAGGACTCACAGTTGTGAGAAATGCTCGACATAGGCCAATGCATCTCAGACATGCAACCTTAGGTCGCAGATGAATCACACTAATGCCACTACATCCAACTATCACGTGGCTAATCTTTAGCAGTTCGACTCCCTTTCCCCGAGCCAAGACACAGGTGATGGATGGATCAATGAATGGGTAAGTGAGTGCATGCAAGTGAGTGCATGCAAGTGCATGCATGACAGTGCATGAGGGATAGAATGGTGCGAATGCAAAAGTGAAGGAGAAAACAAGCCAATGACCAACCCCCCCATCAGACTAGAGGCGAGTTTTAGTAACTTTGTGGGGAAATGAAGAACCTCCTTGCCTTCCTCAAGAAGCTCATGTAACCGATCCCCTCCCTTAGATAAAAAGTGGTAATTAGAATAGAAATAAACACTTAGCCCCTCAAGCCCCCTCTCTTGTGGAATCATAGCCCCTATAACTCTAGTCCTTGTCCGTCTAGCAACCAAACATGTATTTATTATTAATAATGATAAAAACATTACATGTCTTGGGAACACTGGCCTCTTAATAATTGTTTGGGCACTCTGGCCTCTCAACATTGTAACAATACATTATTTAAAATGGAGGTTCAAAACCTAGGGTGTTACAAATTCCCATTTAATTTATTTTTTATTAATTTAATTAAAAAAAAAACTCCCCTGTACACATGTCACCCATCCCCCCTAGTTGCACCAGGAATTAATTTCATTAATTATTTAATTACTCCTATTTCCTTCACCCACCTAAAAAAATTCCTAAAATCTCTCCTTGGTGTCCCCATATTCCCTTACACATTTTAAATGACTTACGCCCTTACTAAATTCTTAGTTGAGTTCATAATTAGAAGGTTCTTAAAGGCAATATTTCTTACTAAGTTACTCATTCAACATTTTCCTTACGTTTCCATTTTTCTTTAGCTTTCCCCTTTTTCCCTTAGTTTCCTATTTCTTTTAAGTTTCCCTCTTTTCCCTTTTTCTCTAAAACTCAAATTAACAAGTGTAGAAAAACAATCTCTTTCTCTTTTTAATTAATACAATTTAATTAGCATAAGTAGAAAAACAATCATTTCCCTTTTTTTAAAATTTAATCCCCCAAAGTAATTTGATTTTATTAAATTAATTGAATTTCTTACCCCCTTCTCATCACATGTTTAATTATGATTATTATTATTTTTACCACAAGTATCACTTAGACCTAGATTTTAATTTCCTAGGATTGGCGACATTTTTATTAGGGAAATTGTTTTTAAATATTACTTATCACGTCATTCATTTTAAGGTCGTCTAGGTTTATTCACTTACCTGTTGAAATCATGACGTTCCCTTCAGGATGCTCTACCTTTTCTGTTTTCCTTACGCGACGTTCCCTTCAAAATGCACTACGTGCTCTAATGGTGCCACTCCCCTCTTTCCATTTTCATTGCGCGATGTTCCCTTCAGGACGCACTAAGTGCTCCAAGGGTGACACTCGCCTGTTGACTGACTTGGTAGAAATAAAAAACCCCTGGAGTCAATACTCCGTTAGGTGATCTTGTGGGAGACTAAGGGTCTCTAAACAATAAGGCCCCTGCCTTATTGTGCACCCCTTAGAATCATCGTGAGTGACTGTCGCAGTCTTCCCTCATGACATCATGGGTCTTATCGAACTAGGTAATCATTAACCTACAGTTCGAGCCACGACAGGAGTGCTAGTAGGTTGTGGTAGGGTTGTTGTCTACACCTCTCCCTCAAAGTCTCTGGCTGTCGTGCGTGACCCCTCTACTCCACATGTGAGTCTGGTCGACAAGCTATCGTCAACCTACATCATCAACACATCATGTCAACAATAATAATTAACCCTCATAACATCTAATCATATGTACATATGTCATATCAACAACAATCAAACCCCAATAGTACACTCCCTGACTCAATCCAGAGTCTAAGGGGTTTCATCGATGCCTCTGCATCCTCGAGGTCCAAAGTCCTGCACACTCAGGAGAACCCAGTCAATACCACATGTCTATGTAAACACACAAATTAACAGATCATCATATCCATAATGCCTAATAATCATAATCAAACAACCAATAGAATAATAATCCAAATCACTTGCAAACAAGTGTCCTCAAAGAATAAGTTTTCTCAAGGCGTGCAAGAGCGAGATGTTACAAAAATACTTCTCTCCTCTTCTGCAGTGGAATAGATGTTCTCATATAATCAAATGCCCTCAAATTCCCTTTCAAATTAAAGGACTCATAAATATCCATATTAAGCCATTCTTCCAAGAAATTACTTATATTTATGAAAGTTCATAAATCTCCATTTTAAAAACCATTCTTCCAGAAAATACTTATCTCCTCTTTCTGCAGTGGAATAGATGTTCTCATATAATCATTCATGTACATGAAGAAAACACAAATATGCACATATTCTAAGTCATTCTTCAAAAACCATTTAAATATTTCATCTTTGGGATGTATTCATATTACATATAATCAAACAATCTTTGAAATATGTCTTCATCATAATCTAAACATAAGTGAGATCATGCACGTAGATAGCTTATTTGTAAATATACTTGAATGTTGGTTTTTGTGGTTAGTAACCAATTTAGTTAAGAGTTTGACAATACCCTGGCAAGAAGGAATTCACTTCGTTGTATGCAGAAAAAAAGATGTCCATACTACGCTATTCTTGGACAAGAAGACAAGGAATGTCATAAAAAAAAATTAGAAACTTCTTCTTTTCTGATGTGGGATAGAGTCTGTTCTCAAATAATCAAATGTTTAAGTTCAAAATCAGGTCTTCATCATGATCTAAACATAAATAATATTGAATGTACCATTTTAGACAACGATACACTTATATATGGGTTCTATATATTTCAAAATAATTGATCAAAGCATTGAAAAGTTATATAGACACTAGTTTAATAACGCTATGAATAGGAAAGGCTAAACTAAAAATTTGAGAAAACAAAAATCTGAAAAAAGGCCCAACATAAAATAAAATTAAAACTCACTAATGTGCAATGAACATACATTTATTTATCATCATGAATAGACACATCCTTCCCAGGTATGGATGCATGCTCCTCAATCCCAATCTCCCATACTCTCTTCTCTACATTTTGTTCAAGCACTCTCATGCACTCTCTTCTCCACATTTCCCTATATAACACATTTCAAATTTGAAAATTTGAAAATTAAATTTAAATGATTTTAACACATTAAATTGTAGTTTTAAATTTTGAAACATGTAATGTGTGTGATGTGCCAGCTTGAATATCAATAAATTATACCCACCATACCCTAAGATTCAATAAATTAAATATTGTTTAAGACATTCTTCTTTTAAAATAATAATTTAAAAGACAAATTGCAATTTTCATATATAACTAAATTTGTTTTCAACATGCAACGTTACCTGTGAACTCCCATCCTCTTTAAACTCTCCCAATGAGAATTCAGACACGCATGTCCAAGTAGTAGGAGATGGAATAGGGATCTGTGAACAACACAACTAAGAACTAAATCTAGGATTCAATGTGTTCACATTATACAAAATCGTAAATGTCATGTTGTTGATCTTATTCAAAATATTGGAGATTGGACAAGTAAAGTGATCATATGTGAATATTAGAAAACACATACCTGATTCAACCCATACAAATTTAAACTTGTGGAATCAAGTCCCCTATTTACTAGAGATTCGTTTAACATATTTCCAAACTGCAATTAATGACAATAACAACTCAATTATTTCTATAGATACAACGATATGTATCTAGATCTAGAACTAGAAGTAAACTATCCTCAAATGCATAAAAAATTTACTAACTATAACACATACGAATCCAATGTTCATTTCATCATTCCGAAGGACCTCCTTCCAACCATTACAACAATTTTTTTCATAATCCTTAAGATCTTCTACTGACATGGTATCTAACTCTTCATTTGTTTTATAAAAAAAAATGGCTCAAGAATTGGCTTCCACTCTCTGACAATTCAAACCAACATCAACACTATAAAAAACCGATTCCAAATTTTCCTCGATTGCATTCCTAGCCTCTTTTCCAACCTGTGATGAAGCTCACAAATATGAATGTGAGGAAAATTCTCTTGTTGGATGAGATACTAAAGGTCATGGAGGCGTTTGCAATGTCACATTTTGATATGTCCCTTTCCGATAATATGTCTGTCCTTTACCAGCCCCATAATAATAAGACTGTAGGATAGTATAATCAGGGTGCATGTCCATGAAAAAATCTGCATAAAAGTGTCTATCAAAATAATGTGAAACCTCATCATTCCACGACAACTTCCCATATACTACCAAAAATATATTATAAAGATGTCCTTCTATGTTGGGGTGCTTAAAATATTGCACGTTCAATATCTTTCACTTTGGCCCATCTTCGAAATTGGACATAGAAATTGCATTTTCTTTTGAAACTTTACTTTTTACTACGTCCAATTTATCAGGGCCCATCACCTCTGACTTTTGTCTCCTCATCAAATAGATGAAACTCTCATTCGTTGGCCCCATCTTTTTATATGAATACATAAAGTTTTACAATGAATGCAAAACAATCTCCAAGCTTTTTTTACTCCCCCAAGGGAGATCCAATATCCTCAAATAATTTTCCAACCTGCTTTTAACTCTTGAGCATCGATCAAGGGTAATTGCTTCAATAATCCCTTCCTAGGGAACCTCATCACTAACTTCCAAAGGATAGGTGGACGTAGGCATGTAATCTTCTATTCTTGATAATGCCTCCTAAACACACCTTCACCCTCTTCACCAACATTAGAATCTTCATGATACCCACTCTCTCTTTCATTATCTTCCCTTGCATTAAACTCATTGTCTACACATACACATTTGAAAGTAATTACAACAATTAACAACATAATTTAACATAAGAAAAAAAAAAAAAAACATATATAAAACACACACACACACATATATATACACAAAAATACAAAATAAAAGAAAATTACCAAACATATTTTCTTGTCCTGATGTATTCCTTACATTCTCCAGTGTTGGAGTATTAATGTGCAACTTATCTAAGAGGGTTGAATCCATAATAGTATTTTGAGCACATTCTCGAGATGATCGATTCACAAACTCATTTGATAATCTTCTCCTCTGGCTATATTTTCGTTGGCCACTCAAAGTCTCATTAAAAGAAGGGGTTCCTCTTCTTCCTTCATGGGATAGCCTAGAGAATTTGCATGGAATGTTTGTAGACTCCTGTCTTGACATCTCACCTCAATATCTATCCTTTGAAAATTCATGAATATGAAAGTTCATAAGTTATAGAAATATCAAATGGAATTTTTTTATTTTTTTTTTGCTAGTTTGGTTGTGACCTGTGGAACTAGCCTGTGGCTGAAAAAACATGACTTAGGGGCATCTAAGCCATCAAAATTACCTAGGGATCGCACCTGTCCCAAGCCACACCAACCCTTAACATGGCTGGAGTTTTTGTCCCCGTAGGCTTCAAACCAGTGACTTAACATCATAGAGTTCCTTAACAGCACACTCCGTCACCGACTGTCCAACACCTTGGAAACAATTGAAATATTAAATTTATAGCACAAGCATTTAATCATTTATAACAACTTTAGAGCATCGCATACATATATTGAAAAAATTAGAACAACTATATTTTTTACTAAGATGTTATTTATATAATAAACATGAAAATATTTAAATATAAAAAAAAATGTGACATGTAGAAGATCATCTATATCTATTTAAATATTAGAAGGTAAATTTTAAGATAATATATGTGTAACATGTTAAAATTTAAGGGCAAAAAAAATAACTAATTAAAAAAAAAGTATTTTAATTTCTAAACATTAGTTACTTAAAAACAATCATTGACAAAAAAATCACTGACAAAACATTTACTTAAAACTAAACCAAGAAACAATATTACATGATATGTTGTTGCTATCCTCTTAGATATATGCTTAGAAAAAAATTCAAGGGATCATTGATCAAACCCTCGGGGAATATCTCATCATGACACATGGAACAAATTTCCAAGAAGAACTTTTAGGGTAAAGTATCAATATACTAACCATCAACATACATAGGTGGCACTTGCAATAGAAGAGAACAAAAACATACACAAGGTGGCATTAGCAAGGAGATGAGGAGGGAGACACCAGAAAAAAAATCAGGAGGGTGACACCAACAAGTAGAACCAAAATCACCAAACAATAACCAAGAAGAGATCCACAACAAGATGGAAAAGACCAAGAAGAACTATCCTAGAGAGATCGTAGCCACTCAATTAAATAATTAAATAATTTAAACAAATAATATTTTATAACATAAAATATTTGTTGTTAAATCATAAAAATAAACAAGAAAAAAAACAAGTCAAGAGAAGGGATCCAAAGTCAAGGCAGCTAAATTTCTTTAGGAAGAAGCAAAGAACAAAACCAAAAGCCCACACAACAATTAAGGGGGGCGTAACTCAAGCAAGGGTGGTTTCAAGACAAAGTCAACAATTAAATTCTTCCAATGTCAACACTGCTACCTTTCTTTAGGTAAAAGAAAAGAACAAAACCAAAAACCCACACAACAATTAAGGGGGGTGTAAGTCAAGCAAGGGTGATTTCAAGACAAAGTAAACAACCAAGTTATTCTTTAATGGAAAAATGTCCACATGATTCTCATGATATTTACTTAAAAGCTTTTATCATCCCAGCATACAAGGAAGATCAATAATGTGATCATGCTCTTCTTAACTACTCCTAGGTCTCATGGACCATTTCGGGAGAGAAACAAATCACACATTATATAAATTTGGTACTTAACCAAAAACAAAATAAACCAAAAAACCAAAGGAAGATCAATAATGCGATCATGCTCTTCTTAACTACTCCTAGGTCTCATGGACCATCCTGGGAGAGAAAACAATCACACATTATCTCAACTTGGTACTTAACCAAAAACAAAATAAACCAAAAAACCATGCTAATCAAAGTTTTCATATTTGAATTTATGTGATGTGTGAAGTAAGTTACATTCATATTTGCAAAGAAATAATGAATTTTAAGAAAAAGTAAAGTACATAATTCAAATTTAAATGCACAAATATAATCTGAAATATAAATTTTCTGCATCAACGAGTCCATTATAATTCATAACTAACCTTAGGATTTCCAAAATGAATGTATAAGTATTGAATTGAACATGTATTGTTTGTACATGGATAGGGTTGTATTTGATCTCAACCTTAGGAAGAGGTTGACAAGGTTGAATACGGCCCTGTCCATGCACAGGGAGAGGCCCAAATTTGAGCCCATCCCTTTACATGGACAAAGCCATTTTGATGGCAGCATACACCCTCTAGGGGACACTCTGAGACTAGAAAAGAACAATCCAAACAGAGGGGATCCGACTTTCCAACCATGACTGGGGTTGGTTTTCATATAGTTATTAAGTGAATCTACTTGTGTAGATTTGTGAAATGAGAAATGACAATATTTAGTACTGAAACCTCTGCATATATGAGAGAGGAACCACAACTAATGAGAGAGAGAGAGAGAGAGGTGGTATATTTGTTATGGAAACTCTGTTGCATTTATAATGGGGAATTTGATGCATTTATTAGTGAATATTGGTTGCTTTTATCATATGAATTTACTGCATTTAGGTGTTGTAAATATAGAGGTAAGTGAGAAAAGTGTGAATATGATGGGAATAATGGCACCCATAAGCTATATTTAAATTTTATAATAGTCTAAATGCCTAGTTTTCAAGGTTTAGCCAGAAATAAATGTAGGGAAGATGCTAATATTGATGAAGGTTGGTTTTCTGCAGTAATTGAACTTTCATTTTCAGTGAATATTATGGCTTTTTATATAGGAAAAGTACAGATGCAATTCATGTATATTATAGTTGTTATTAATGTGCTATACAACTATTATTAAATTCTAGTATGGATGTTATTTAGTTTATAGATCCACTGTTCTTTAATCTAAATGTTTAGTATGGTTATGCCTTTTGATTTAATGAGTCATATAGATGCCATTTAATTAGAAATACGGTTGTCCTTATTGTTTTAAATTCTCTCTGTTTTTGTATTCATTCTTATCTGGTGCTATGACAACTATTCATTTCATATAAAAAAAACAATTTGGTAAACCATAATCCCTAAGTTGACTTAGTAGGAATTAATTTCATGCAACTATGTTTATATGAAGGATCCATAAACTAGTGTTACAGGGGAGGGAGAGAAACTTCCTAAACACATACTAAGTTATAACTATTATGTATCTTTTGAGCAGCTATTGGTAACTACATCCTCTAAATCTTATTTTGAATTTCATTAGGTCCCTTGAGAGTCATTCTCAATTTTAATCATGTGAATATCATGCATCTTAGATCTATACAGGCCTTTCCTTGTACATGGACATGGTCTAATACAAACCTGTCAACCTTATAAACTAGTAAAACTAAGAGTATAACAATTTAAAACAAAAAAATTAAAACAATTTAAAACTATACATTACCTGGACCACCCACCTGTAGGGCCGAATATGGCCCTGTCCATGTATAGGGACATGCCCAAATTCAGGCCTATCACTGTACATGGACAGGGCCAAATACGACCCTGTCCATGTATAGGGACAAGCTCACATTCATGCCTATCCCTGTACATGGACAGGTCCATATTCGTCCCTGTCATCCCATTTGATAAGAAGATGATACCTCTAGTTGTCTATGTCTCATATGGTCTAGGTGTTGTTGTTGCCTTTGGTTGGTTGGTTGGATACTTGTTTGTATTTGTTTTTTATTTGCATGACTAATAAGCTATTATGCCAATCTTTCTTCTTACCTTACATTACTAAGAAATCCATCTTGCATTATAAGAAAACTATTTGATAGAGAGTATATTTTACTCTATTGTGTCTCCATCCTATTGTGTTCATAAATTATTAATTTATAGAAGGCTTTCTATCCATCCTATACTGTTCATATTGTGGAAAATCGAGTTTGGTTTGTACATGGATGCAACCTCCCAAATATATAGCCAAGGATTACATTTATATATTTTTTATTCAAATGAATTTATTTTGAACATAAAGTAACATATTAAAATGAGATAGTTTTATTGTTTAGAGTACATGGATGTCACCTCCTAAAAATATATGGGCCATTTGGGCCTGTCCCTGTAAATGGAAAAGGCTAAATTAAAATCTAAAATCTAACTCTAACAATTTAATACTAACACTAACTATTTAAGTCATAAAATTTAAAATTATTCTAAACTAAATTCATACAACACCAACCTCCACCCACCCTCAACACCAATGTCGGCCGGAATATGGACTTGTCCATGTACAGGGACATGCCCAAATTTGTGACTATCCTTGTACATGGACAGGGCCATATTAGACCCTGTCCATGTACAAGGACATGCTCAAATTCGGGCCTATCCCTGTACATGGACAGGGAAATATTCAACCCTTTCATCCCATTTGATAAGAATATGACACCTCTACTTGTGTGTTTCTGATATGGTCTAGGTGTTGTTGCTATCATTGGTTGGTTGGTTGGATACTTGTTTGTATTTTTTTTTCATTTGTATGAATAAAAATCTAGTATTCCAATCTTTTTCCTTACCTTCCATTACTAAACAATCCATCCTGCATTATAGGAAAAATATTTGATTGAGAGTATCTTTTACTCTATTGTGTCTCCATCCTATTGTGTTCATAAATTATTTATTTATAGGGGGCATTATCTCCATCCTATACTGTTCATATTGTGGAATATCAAGTTTGGTTTGTACATGGATGTAGCCTCCCAAATATATAGGCAAGGATTACATTTATATATTTTTTATTCAAATGAATTTATTTTGAACATAAATTAACATATTAAAATGGGACAGTATTATTGTTTAGAGTACATGGACGTCACCTCCTAAAAATATATGGACCAAGATTGCATTCATATAAATTGATTAAAATATAAACTGAATTTTATAAAAAACAACAATAAACTCTACCCTTGCGTAAACATATATATAATTACTGCAAAACCAAAACTCTATTTGAGATTAAAATGATTAAAATATAAACTGAATTTTATAAAACAACAACAGTAAACTCAGTTGGTATGTAAACATATATAAAATTAATGCCAAAACCAAAACTCTATTTCAGATTAAACTGATCAAAATATAAATTGATTACACTCTGATTGTGACGTAACACTATTTACTTGAAAACCTAAAAGAATATAGCAAGTAGTCTCTGCGTAGACACATACAACAAGCATGCAATGAAACAAAAATCAGTCTTTGTGCAGACAAATACAACAAGCATGCAATGCTTAACAATGTGTCCACTGAGACTGCAATGGAAAATTTTAGTGTGGTAAGAACTACAGGGACGGGGTCATATTCGACCCTGTCCATGTACAAGGGCATTCTTGAATTTGGGCATGTCCTTGTGCATGGATAGGGAAAAATTCATCCCTATCCATGTACAAGTATAGGACCGAATTTGGGCATGTCCCTGTACATGTACATGGCTGAATATGGCCCTGTTCATGCACAAGGACATGGACGAATTTGAGTTTGTCCCTATACATGGACATGGCCATATTCGACCCTATCCATGTACAGGGATAGGACCGAACCATCTCTATGTATATTCACATTGTTTACTAGTTTGGATTTAATGAAATTTTATTTACAAAGTGTGTGGTCCCATGAGCATCCTATTATCTGTTGATTTTCGTTTTTTCTTCCATTACATTATTAAGTTATTTTATTCTTATTACATTGATATTCTAAGATGTTTTACAACATCTGATATTTGAATCTTAGGGCCGTGTTTTTTTTTAATTATACATAGTTGTTTACTCTCTTTGCTATATCTAATCAAGATTTATGTCTTTTCAGCCATACATAAGTCATCTTAGTCTCTGAAAAAGTCAATTGCTTTCTAAATTTACCACATGCCAAAGGAAATTCTTTGAATTTATTTGAAGGTATAATTCTAGTGATGTAAGTTATAATTCGAGCCTATCTCTATACATGGAAATGGTCATATTCAACCCCCTCCACATACAGGGACAATCTTGAATTCGGGCATGTCCTTGTACATGGAAAGGGCCATATTCGAGCATGTCCATGTACAAGAACATGCCTGAATACGGTCCTATCCCTGTACATGGTGTTGGATTACTGAGAGGGGGGGTGAATTAGTAATCCAACACCATGTATAGGGACAAGACTGTATTCATTTTTGTTCAAATGTTATATCAATGTAGAATTATTATCCAATAATGAGCAGTAAGAAATAAACAATCACACACATACACAATACACCAGTGTTTTACATGGAAACCCAAATCGGGAGAAAACCATAGAATGATTTTTCTTATATGTATTGAAGAATTACATTCATTGGAAGCACCAACTTCCTTTGTTTTCCAGCTGCAACTGGAAGGAGGCTCCAACCCCCTAGTTTCTTAGGCTACAACCTGAGGGAAGCTCCAACTCCCAAATTCTTTAGCTACAACCAAAAGGAGGCTACAACCCCCTATGTTCTTTGAATACAACTGGAAGGTGGCTACAACCACCTGTCCTTGCCCCATCCTACTTCCCTAAAGTAGAAGTAGAATGATGGAACCATTGTCACACTATCACTGTGAGATATACCACTGTAAACCTATACCAATAAATCTGAACCATGCATCAACCATGCATCAACCAGTACCTCAACCTGTAATCAACCTGTACCATAAAAAAATGCATCAACCACACACCAACCTGTACTAATCATGTGTCAACTACTCATCAACTATGACTCATCAATATGTACCAACATCATCAACTATACACCTCATGTATGTGCCAACTCATCAACTACTTATCTCAACCATGTAATCAACATGTACCTCAACCAAAATCCCTAATCAATTTCATCATCCAAATAGGATTTATAGCTCTGTAATAGAACTTGTGTGTATGATAACATTCCTTAACTTTAACAACAAGATACTAGCATTTTCATCAAACTTTTCTTTAGTCTCACATGCCTAGCTTTGGATTAGTCAACAACCCTAACTTGAAGTAATCATAACTTTGAACCTGTAATGTATACATATATGAAACTGATATACAATGTTTTTTAGTGTGTTTTATGAAATTCCTCCAAGTGTCACTACTTGGAACCTTTCAGAAAAGGAGTTATAGCAAAAATGGCATACCTTGCTGAATTCTGGCTTATTCTAGAGAGCGAACTTGTAGTGCGTGCCCCACACAAAATATTAGTTGAATTGATATGAAACTATTACAAATCATACTAGATATTGTACCCTAACCGATACATTTTGTTTCACTAACTTTGTGTCTGTTATGAATAAGTTATGACATTTTTACCCGAAACACATGTTTTTGACTAGTTTCAGGACTAGCCACAAACCCTACTTTCCACGGAGTGTAACTCCCAAAATACAATGACCCACAAGATGATATTTTTATCATAGATACTTGGGTATGTTTTATCAATGGCATATAAATTTCACGGTCTGAATCATTATATAAAAAACGTTATAGCGAAAATGGTGAGATGATCTGTAAATAACATACCTTAGAAAACACCATCAAAAGAATTTATCCTTCCTTGCATTTTAGCCTTCTTTTCTTCATATTCCCTCATAAATTCGGCTTAGATATTTTTGGTTACCTTAGACACCTATAGATATTCAATATTCTCAAGTGTAATTGAAATGAGAGAGCCTTTCCTCTTATTTATACTCTCCAAGTAGCTTCCTTAAAACCATCTTCTAGGTCACTTGGCCCACTTTCCTTATTTTAGGGTTAGCCCACTTCTAATTTCTCCATTAAATTTATTATTCAAATAATTTATTTTGTATTCACTTTGAATTATAATACACTCATCACTTCACTTTATTATTTACCTTTTAAAATCTCTTAAACCACTTTGACTATTTTGACCTTTTGGGGCTTTTAGATGACATATGAGGGTCCTCCAACTTCGTAAGGCCATAACTCTCAAACCGTGAGGATTTATGTGACATTCCACATACCGCCAGAAATGGAATGACATGTAATATCCATTTAGAATAGTATTACCTTCAAATATAGAAAAAAATCATACCATTATCCATCAAACAAGCTTGGGTCCATTACCCAAACTTGGGTTCTCCAACTTCACATGGTCATAACTCTCTAACCATGAGGAGTTATGTGACGTTATAAATACCACCGGAAATGGCACGACAAACACTATTCATCTAGAATATTTTCCCTAACAAATTAACTATGCTTCATCTCATTATTCCACAATTAAGCATGGGTTCTCTTACTCCAGAAAGCGTCTTCCTGTGAGGGCTTTCACCATAAGGGTACCACTTTGAAGTTCATCCATATTTGCTTCTTATCAACCATGACAAAACAATAATGAGTCATATTTACATCAAACAATATTGGGTCCATTACCCAAACCTTTGTGCTATGGGGCTTTCTTCAAGGGTTGACATCAATGACAACCAACCTTAATCAACAATATCCCCCTTTGGCATTGATGGCAACACTCTGATGCAATACTGAAATCATATCACTCATGCTCCCCGTGGAACCATGCCTCTATCCTCTACATCTGATAAATCTATCCCCCTTTGTCATCAAAGGCAAAGGTATATTTCCATCCGGGGATGCTCCCCTTGACTGAACTGTCCTCTTATGGCGCTTCCTTGTGTACATCTAAGTCATATAAGATAAGCATTCAAAAATAATTCAAAAAGCATTCATTTTGGAGTAGAAATAACTCCAAGTCTTTGGCGAAGATATTGAAAGGCTTCCCGTTGAAGTGGTTTTGTAAAGATGTTTGCCACTTGTTCTTTTGTGACGACATACTCAACTCTGATGTTCTTTTCTGCAACGTGTTCCCATAGAAAGTGATACTTTATTGGAATGTTCTTCATCTTGGAGTGCATCACCGAGTTTTTTGAGATACTGATGACACTTGTATTATTACAATAAATTGGATTGGGCTCATCATACTCAACCTGTATATCTGTCAAAGTTTGTTTCGTCCAAAGAACATGTGTACAACATGTTGTTGCTGCAATATACTCTACATCGGTTGTAGATAGAGATACTGATGATTGTTTCTTTCTTAGCCATGATACAAAACAGTCACCTAAGTAGAACGCTCCTCCACTGGTGCTTCATCAGTCATCAATACAACCTGCCCAATCTGCATCTGTGTAGGAAATAAGTGATAGATCTTTTCCTCTTGGATACCATAATCGAAACTCTTCTGTTCCTTTGAGATATATGAAGATCCTCTTTACTGCTAATACATGTGATTCCTTTGGTGTTGCTTGAAATCATGCCACCTGTCCAATTGCCTGCATTACATATGGCTTGGATGTTATCACATATAGTAGGTTGCCAATCATTGACATGTATTGCCTTTGATAGGTAGACTTCGAATCATCATCTTTTCTCAACTTACAACTGGTTTTCATGGGAGCGATAACTCGTTTGTAATATTCCATTCTGAACCTCTTTAACATTTCTTTGATATACTTAGTTTGAGAAATAAAAATTCCTTGGGTTCTTTGACGTATCTGAAGTCCCACAAAGAAGGATAGTTCTCCAAGTAACGACATTTGAAATTCATTCTACATGTC
Source organism: Picea sitchensis (assembly GCA_010110895.2). NCBI lineage: Eukaryota > Viridiplantae > Streptophyta > Pinopsida > Pinales > Pinaceae > Picea > Picea sitchensis. The sequence goes on from SNQJ01S0005330.1 coordinate 55,549, forward strand.
TTTTGCAAATTTCTGGCTTAACCTGTCATCATCACTACCAAAAATAATATCATCAACATAAACTTCAATTAATAAAATATTACCTTGACTTACCTTGATGTAGAGGTTGTTATCTGTACTTCCTTTCCTGAACCCTTCCTACTGCAGATACTTATCGAGTTTGGAGTACCATGCTCTAGGAGCCTGTTTTAGACCATACAAGGCCTTCTTTAATTTACACACATAGTCTGTGTTCTATGACAACTGAAATCCTTTTGGTTGTTCAATATATACTTCTTCTTCAAGTTCCCCATTCTAAAAATATGATTTTACATCCATCTGATATACTTTAACATTTTTGGAGCATGCATAAGCTAAAATCAAACAGATTGCTTCCATTCTGGCAACTAGGGAAAATGTCTCTTCAAAGTCGATTCCTTCAATCTGTGCATATCCTTTACATACCAATCTATCTTTGTTCCTTGTAACATGTCCATCTTCATTCAATGTATTCCTGAAAATCCATTTTGTGTTGATCACATTCTTATTCTTTGGTCTTGCAACCAATTCCCAAGTGTCATTTTTATCTATTTGATCCAATTCTTCATCCATGACCTTATTCTAAAATTCATCCCTACTGGCTTCTTCAAAACAGTTTGGTCCAATTGTAGATAAGAGTGATAGGTGTGTTTTTTATCTAAAAATGAAAAAGGCTTGTATCTTGAAATATTTTGCAAGTTTTTAATTAAGTGTGCTTAGGAAAAAGGATCAATTTGAAAACACATAATTTAGAGAAAATTTCACATTCAAGATGTAGATAATAACCAACAAATATGAACAGTAAACACATAACACAACAAATGATAAAGGAGTTCACCCCTCTCTTGGGATACATCTCCTGGTCCAGCTTCCAATGGATATTTTATATTATTTGCTCAAAGTGATAAAATAAGTGCTTTAAAATGTTCAAAATGCCAAATAGATGGCTCCAATGGCTCCAAAACGTCCAAAAACCCCTAGCTGGGATTTTTCAGCACCTCATTTGGCCAAAAATTGAAGAAGATAGGCTTCCTGGAAGTTTTCCCCTTCAAGCTTGTTGTCTCTAGTTCACCAAATTGCACCTTTGTGTGTCTAACCCAGCCTCTGGGCGTTTCCCGTGCCTAAACTCAGCACACACACGCGCATCTCCACAAAATGCGCCAAAATGTAGAATGGTTAGGGAACCTAGCCCCCTAACCCCGGAGGTGTTGGGTGCATGGGGCCATGTGGCCATGTTTCCTATGCATCAAAAGGGGCTCGTTTCACGAATGCATGTATGTGTGACAAGTGGCGGGCACATTTTGGTGTTATAATCGTTTGCATGGTTGTTTGTGACTCTCGTGCAAAACATCTGGCAAGGGTCATATGTAAAAAATGCACAAAACCGAGGGTTGGGGCTAGGGCTAAGCCCTATCCTAGACCCACGTCGAAATGCACCATAGTGCGAATTCATATAATATTCAAAACATATAATGTTAAGAAACATATGGTGGGCACGCTAGTTGGGCAGCCCTTCCCAAATCTTTAACTCTGCCCAGAGGTCACGGGGTCGATTCCTGTAGACTCCCACAAAATGTTATTGACTAAACCCAAGGTGCCACGTGGCATCCCATGCCTGGGCCACGTGGCACCACCCAATTGGTTAAAAAACATGCCATGTGTTTCACCTCCATTCGCACACGTTCCACCTTGTTGTCCAATAAAACCTTGCCATTTCATCTTGTCAAATCAGTTGACACATCACCTGTATGGTCATGCCACGTCACCTGTACGGTCATTCCACGTCAGCTGTATGGACTGTACAGATAACAATTTTTTTTTACGTTTGGAAAATCAAACAGAACACGATATCTCCCTCATACAGTGTCCGTTTGAACCCATTCAAAGTGTGTTGGGTTTGTGACGACGAGGTCTACGTCCCTATTCATTTTGAAGCAATTTTGAGCACTTTGAATTTTGAGAAAAATTTGATCCCCTGGATCACACCTCCCCATTGGAAAGCTTTTGGACCTCCAAAAAACTACTTTCAGTCTATCTGAAGATGAGGGTATAGTTCCCTCACCTTCCCAACCTCAATCCACTTGGCCTTGCTTGGATTTGTGTCTTTAAGACCAATTCGAAGATATTCCACATTTCCCCATTTTGAAGTTCTCATCCTCCTGTCAAGGATTGTATCTTCATGTAGTTCTATAAGATATTATGGTGAGAAATCATCTATAGAAGGAATCTGAACATGCTCTCTTTGATCATCAATCAAAGGAGGCTCATACAATTTCAAATTCTCAACATTGACAACTGCATACATTTGCATATAAGGAGGCAAATCCAAATGGAAGGCATTGTTACCAACCTTTTCAAGAACCTTGAAAGGTCCATATCTAATTGGTTTCAATTTTTAACCTTCTCTTTTAAGCCTCTCCATGCTAATGTAAAGCCAAACTTCATCTCCAACTTGGAAACTGTGATCAACACGATGCTTGTCATGTCTTGTCTTGTACTTGGCATGACTCTTTTCCAACTGTTCTTGTACCATTTGATGTATCAACTGAATTTGTTCAATGAACTTTTCTTCCCTATCAATGTCATACTTACCATCAATAGTAATATCTTTCCCAAAGATAAAATCTAAAGGAGATTTGGGCAAATAGCCAAAACATGCTTCAAATGGCGATGCTTGAGTTGAAGAGTTCTTAGCCTGATTGTAAGCATGTTGAATGTAGTGTAAATGCTCATCCAAAAGTTTAGGATGCTTGTTTCAATAACCACGAAGAATATGCACCACTGTTCTATTAACCATTTCTGTTTGACCATCGGTTTGCGGATGAAAAGATGTGCTCTTTTTTAGTTTGGTGTCCATGAGTGCCCATAAACTTGACCAGAAGTTCCCGATAAATCGAGAATCTCAATCAGAAATAATGGATTTAGGCAACCCAAATGTACCCAAACATGCTGGAAGAACATTTGTGTCATTTTCTCAGTTGTAACCTGCTTCTTACAAGGCATCAAAATAAACATTTTGCTGAAATGATAAACCACAACATAAAGATAATCATGATTTTTTTTAGACATAGGTAGACCTCCTACAAAGTCCATGGAAATGCTTTCCCAAGGACGAGAAGGAACCGGAAGTGGAGTATACAAACCCAACCTTCTATTGCTAGGCTTGCTTGTAGCACATAACAAACATCCTCTAACATATCTTGAAACACTTTCATTCATTTTAGGCCAATAGCGATACCTTTGCAAATTAACCACTGTCTTGCCTACACCAAAGTGACCAGCAATAAGAGAAGAATGAGATTCTCTTATAATGTTGATTCTTTCACCCTGTGGAATACATAGCTTGCCAAGATGATACAAAAGATTATCATGCACATGGTAATGCAATTCCTCAACATGTTTAGAATGACACAAAGTTGCATATACTTATTTAAAATCAGCATCTAAAGCATATTGTTCAACATAGCTCTCATGCATGATAGGATTATGCTTAAGAATAACTGAAGCACTAATAATAGGCCTAGAAAGAATATCAACAACTTTGTTATAAATGCCCTTCTTATACCTTATGACCAAGTGGAATTGTTGTAGAAAACCCATCCATCTGAAGTGCCTTGCTTGTTGTAGCTTTGTTTGTGATTGTAAGTAT
>SNQJ01S0005330.1:69013-115336 GCA_010110895.2 Picea sitchensis
AAATCTCTTAAACCACTTTGACTACTTTGACCTTTTGGGGCTTCTAGATGACATATGAGGGTCCTCCAACTTCGTAAGGCCATAACTCTCAAACCATGAGGAGTTATGTGAAATTACACATACCACCAGAAATGGAATGACATTTACTATCCATCTAGATTATTATTACCTCCAAATATAGAAAAAAATCATACTGTTATCCATCAAACAAACTTGGGTCCATTACCCAAACCTGGGTTCTCCAACTTCACATGGTCATAACTCTCTAATTGTGAGGATTTATGTGACGTTCTACATACCATTGGAAATGGAATGGCAAGAACTATCCATCTTTGATAGTTTCCCTGAAAATTTCACTGTCCTTCATCTCATTATTCCACAATCAAGCATGGGTTCTCTTACTCCGCAAAGCGTCTTCTCGTGAGGGCTTTCACCATAAGGGGACCACTTTGGAGTTCGTCCATATTTACTTATTATCAACCATGAAAAAACAATAATGAGTCATATTTACATCAAACAATATTGGTTACATTACCCAAACCTTTGTGCTACGGGGCTTTCTTTAAGGGTTGACATCAATAACAATTTAATACTAAGACTAACTATTTAAATCATAAAATTTAAAATTATCTCTATCAAGATTATTGTCTTTTCAGCCATATATAAGTCATCTTAGTCTCTGAAAAAGTCAATTTATTTATAAATTTACCACATGCCAAAGGAAATTCTTTGAATTTATTTGAAGGTATAGTTCTAGTAATGTGAAGTATAATTCGAGCCTGTCTTTTTACATGGACATGGCCATATTCGACCCTGTCCATGTATAGGGACATGCCCGAATTTGGGTCTGTCCTTGTACATGGACATGGACAAATATGGCCCTATCAACACTCTAACACAATAAAATTTAAAATTTAAAATCTAATCTAACAATTTAATACTAAGACTAACTATTTAAATCATAAAATTTAAAATTATCTCTAAATTTACCTGGACCAAATGCCTACAACACCAACGTCCGTCCGCCCGTAACACCAATGTTTGCCTGCCGACAACACCAACGTCCACCCTCTACTCCAATTTCTACCCACAACAACAATGTACACTAGCACTAATACGTGCACGTAGCGTTCTCAACTAACCAAGACCTAATGCTATCACCTAACCAACAATTTGGGAAAACTATTACAGGCGCGATGTGCAGGTAATATATAAACCTTTTTTTGGCTGAAAGGTTCTTTCATCTAAAAAGATGTTACTGGATGAAAAATATCCATCAGGATAAAATTGTACACAAAAATCGAGGGTGTTGTCACAATACCGTTTGATTTGACGTTCAAAGTTTTGACTGAAACATTTTTCAGCCAAAAAAATAGGACTTTTGTCTGAAAGAAGCATTAGTTTGGCTGAGAAAAGGTCTCTAGCAATTTTGGAGACCCGATTCTCACAAAAGTTTTACCCACCTTCATGATTTTACCTCCCAACTAACATTGCCTAGGTAACTTTAGGAGGACATAACTTGTAGACCAGAGCTCAGATTTTAGTGCGGTGGAAACTGTTAGAAAGCTTGCGACGAGAAGTAACCCATGAACATCCCACAACTAGGATTTGAGATAGTTAGGAAGAACAAAAGTTTGATGCCCCATCCCTAGAAAAGGGTATTTAGGGGTCGAGTGTGTTACAATATTTTGGCTTAATTTAGTTTGTTTTTTATTTTGATTATTTTTTTTCATATTTATTGAGATTGTCTTGGCAACCTATTTTTTCATATTAAAGCATTGCACAAATTGTTTATATTATATATTATAGGATTATTTAATTCTATAGGTATATATATAAAACAAAGATCATTGAGATTGTGATAGAGTTATAATTCAATCTATACAAGTATTATCACATCCTAATTTAAGGTGTTTATATGTGTCCTAGAAATAGTCTTTGACAAGACATAGTCATATGGACTATTATATTTTATTGTACATTTTAATAGAAATCTTATTCTTCAAGAAGGTTCCTTGTACTTCTTTCCTCTCTTAGAAGCTTCTTTTATTGCATTTTTTTATGACATGGTCAAACTTGATTACTCTTATATGGATTGGATTGAGAAAGAAATGAGAGTACATGCAATATTAAATATAAAAACACAATACCCAATAATTAAAGTAGAGTATTACATTGAAAACCAATTTCTATTAATAATTAATAATGAAAAATATTGAGATGTACATAGCAATACATAGTGGCTAGGATAATGGTATATTATCATTGTAAGGTGCATTGGAAAGAGTGAAATGATCTATATAATGTGAAAGGTTGAATAACACTATTCAAAATGTTTTTATGCCCAAGCACAACTTGAAAAGACCTAAAATTCAATCATTTTTGTTTTTGACATGAAATTCCCAAATTGCGAATCTTGCGCATCTTGTCCAAAATCAACACCATTGAATTCAAAAGTGTAATTTCAAACCTTAGATTTCGTCTGAATTTATAAATGGAACAAAATGAAATAAAAATTTATAACAAAAAAAGAGAGATACAATGAAACTTGACTTCTATTAATAAATGAAATGTCTTGAACTGTAAAAATGCAGAATGAAAGAAACTCACTCGAATGGTGGTAGCTTATCTCTGAGAATAGATGTGAGGGATACATGCATTTTCAAAAGTCCTTTTTATCATAAATAAGCAATGATGAAACAATAAACATCCACACACCTAACCCTAGCAGATGAAACACCAAAAGGATTGTGGGCCCCTATGGGGTTAGTTGGTATGCCAATTTCTCGTGGTCGTAATGTTTTCATATGATATTTTTTTGTCACTCTCGATAGCCCTTTGGAAAGGGATATACAAGAAGTACACATTTCGGTCAACCCAGAACATGCCTTTTGTTGTTCCTCAGATTAAACTTAAGGCTCAAAGAGTAATTCCAGGCATAAAAAAGTTTAAAGACAATGTATTTTAGAGGTTCTTTTTCTACCTTAGTTATATGAGAAAAATTCCTTAAATGAAATTAACCGTGTGGCAACACAGAGGTCATCTTTCATGTCTAGTTCAAAATTGCAATATCGAATGGTGTGAGAGAAAACTATAAAACTGTGAAACAAAGTGAGGCATCAATTGTTGAGGAATCTCACCTTGTTACAGTGGAAGAAAACATATAGTGTAACCTTGAATAAAGCATAAGATACAATAATCCACATAGCTCATAGGTCTTGATTCACTCACAATAAATGCAGAGCAAAAACTACTTACTTAATAAATTACTGATGCAATACGATTACAATAGTTGTTGTACTAAATTGGAATGAAACATTTATCAAGGAATACATAAAGAAGTGTCGAGAAATGGAAAAACAGAAGAAACACATAACCGAAACTAAAAAAGTTGTGGAATATCTGTGTGCACTTGTATTAATACTCAATAAGGAGAGTTTTCTCTATTACAATCGGCAAGAAGCAACCCTCAATAGATCTTCAATCTATGTATTTATACAAAATTTTCACAAATCAAGTGGTTGGACTTCTCCTAATTTAAAATAGTGAATATATGAAATTAAGAAAATAGAGCATAGAGAATGATGAGCTCCGCTGGAAATCTCTTTGTCTCCTCGCCGAAACACTTCTGCCTTCTGATCTTCTAGCTATTTTGGCACAATGTCCTAGTCATCATAACTTTGTTTCCATTTTTCCTTTCAACTATATTCGATAATGTAATGGCACCTTCTTACTTCTTTCCAGATGTGCTTTTCTTCCCATATTCAATGCATTGGATGCATCTTCTCACTAATTCCACCACCAAACTCATAGGCTCGGTCGCGTCATACACTTCAAAATTGTATAACTTTCTTTCCACTTGAGACATATTTTCTTGTATTATTTTCATTCCTTCAGATATGACCTGTAATTGCAATCTTGGGTTTACTATCCATTTATTTATTTGAAGGAGGACAATCTGATTTATTTTTGGAATGGTTGTTAGAGCCTCTTCTTTGCTTGTTCTCGAATTAAATTGATTCTTTGCTATATCGATTTGTCCCAGAGCTTCAGAAATAACATTCCCTTCAAAATAAATTAGCATTTTGTCTAGTGAGGACAATGCTTCTAGAAAAGATTCAGTTACATATCTAGTAAGTCTCTTGCTTTCTATTAAATTTGTTTCCCAATCCTTCAAAACTATATCACCTCTTCTCTGTTCTGAAAGGGAAAGTCGATGAACCTATGGGACGTCATCCTTTGGTACTAATAAGATAGCTTCCTGAAACTTACTTCATTCTGAATGAGCTCCTCTTTCTTTGATGTAATGTCTTTTAGAGAAAGATCGACTTCCTGAGAGAAATTTTGGATGGCTTCTACCTTCATAAAAATATTTCGCTGGTATTCTCCAGTTTATCATTTATTTCCATTTCTTGGATCTGTAGAGCCGAAATATCCACTGAGGTACTTTCAGTCAACTCCAACTTAACTTTCAATTGTTTAATTAATTCAGCATGCTGAGTGATTAGTCCTTGATTGAACTGTGAATTATTTTGGAGCTCATCAAAGTTGGTCTGGAGTTGTTGGATTTTTTGTTTATCATATGCTCTGGCCTATTCAAACTCTCAGTTCATATTTTTCTTCATATCCTATTCCATATTCCTTATTTGGTCTTGTAACTTCCCTACCAACATGTTTTTCTATCTTAGCTACTCGGCCAGATTTTGTACAAACCACTGATTTGTCGTGGCAAAGACACCTAATGAGCCTACCATTTTCTTAGCCAATTTTGAATCATCTCGGTTCATTCCATCATATATCATTCTTTACCTTTTGATCATCTCCCCATATTTCTTATGTGTTTCTCGTTTAACAATGGCCCTCCTCTTCTTGCTGAAAAAGAAGTCCGAAGGAGGCATTTCTTTGGCTGAAATTAGGGTAAGATCATCTATAAAGGTGATTTCAGAACTTGGATTTCTGAACCTTGACTGCAACGGTTTCAATGAGATAATGGGGTTACCTATATCTATGGACGATTGTTTCTCTGCCATATTGGTAACTGGTTTTTCTAGTGTATAAGGAGACATACCCTGTCCTTGCTTTAGAAAAACTCCATGCTGAGCCTTTTCCTGAGGGCTTAGTGGGGTTGATACTGAAGCTTCCAATTTCACAATTAAGACTTTAGTGTCCTTTGTATTTCCCTTAGTTTCCTTTTTTCCAGAGCTCCCTGTCTCAAAACCTGGAGTTGCATTCTCCTATGTAGACGAAGGGGCTACCGACTCTCCCTCTAGTACCTTCGGTAAGATATTCCACTTGTGCTTTTGGAAACTAAAGAATATGGCTTGTTGATCTAGGGATAGAGTTTGGACTTTGTTAATTACTTGCTCATATGAATTGGCTCCCCTGAATATTTCTTCTTGTGGGGAACTCTCGTGCATATACTTATTTAAGTTGTATTGACCCAAGTGGTTTTCAATGATTTTTTGTGCATCGTGCCTTTTGAATTCAATGTAAACTAACTTGACATCCTCCAGAATTGCATCTTCTACTTTAGAATGACTGAAGTCTAATAATGAAAACATACCAACCTGAAGGGGGAAGGTTGGCCATACCTTTTTCTGGGCAGCTTTCAATTCATTTTTGATACACTTGTTATAGTTTAATACACCACTTCTCGGCATACTAGCAGATCTGGGAAAATTTTTAGGAGAGCATGAGGAGGGACCGAGAACCCGAAAACCCTAATGTAAGAAAAATTTTCTTCGATGTACTAGTCTACTATTTTTCCCAGGTTTTCCATGATTCCGTCTGAAATTCTGGGAGGTGGGCAACCGTATAGGGAGATATGAATAGGTACCACTACATAATGGAAAATTTCATAGAAGAAATATTTGGCCTTGCTTCCCGCAACTTGGAGTGATAGAAATGGATGGGTTCAACGTTGGTCGGGGTCTAGCTCCAACTTATCAGAGGGGAAGGAGTCATAAATAAAATAGCATCCATGAGGTATGCGAACATATACAAAGGGGCAGGTTTCCCTTTGGATTTTTCCAATTGGTACTCTGTAATTTTCTTAGCCAAGTTGTCTGATAACATCTTGGCCCAGTTGAAAGAGTATCCCTTGGCCACTTCATGCATAATCGATACCCATGCTATCGGGAAGTGAGTGGATCTCTTCTTCCCGAATAGTATACATAGCATCATTTCCACATAAATCATATGGGATTCTAACGACATTGTGGCATACATGCCATAAGTGTTAGCTTTGAGTTTTTCCGGGTGCTCCCACTAGTCCTTGATTAAATCACGAAAGATTTTATCATATTGAGTACACTCCTGTTTCTCAAAATCCACCATGAATGAAATGTTGTAACTGTATTTAAAAATGGGGGATATTTTAAATATTACTTGTATGTGTTCTGGTCAAAAATACCCAACAACTACGTTTTGAGAGTTGCAAATGCTCCTGGTTTGAATGTCAACGTTCTCCAGGGCCCAACCTATCATGTCGTTATACAACAGGAGCCTCGACCGTGTAGTTGTTTTGTGTAGATTTGATTGAGCTATGTCCCTAAGTTTAGTTGCATGAGTTTCACTCACTTCATCGCCGGAATCGTCTGGGAAATTTATAAGCTCATGCTCTAGAATTTTCGACACCTTTGTCCAAGATTTCACAATGTCTATGGATCTTGGTGAGGTATCTGATAGAACATTTGTATTCGGATTTGCGCTTTCACCAACTTCTTTAACCATTTTCATGGTGCCATGATATTGATGAAATCAGAACGAGTTACCTGTTACAGGGCAATGTGTGAGCTTCTCAGTTGGCTAAAACTTGCTATTCTGCGAGAATGAAAATGGAGTTCAAAATCGACCATTCTTATTCAGCCCAGGCATATTGATTCAAGAATACCTTTTCTGACGATAAATTTATTTTCCTTAATGAGAAAATTTAGCTGGTGATCTCCAATCTACATTAAAATCATTACCGTTGATTTATGATTAATGCTATTAATATCGACGGTTTGCAATCAAGATTTTAAGATGAAACAGGTGTGAAATTTTCTGAATCGCGATTTCATGAAAACTTAATGACGAGAAAATCTCCTTTAAAACATTAAGTAATCCTATTTAAATATAAGAGATTTCATGTATTCGGATTTCGGGATTTTTAACAGTAGCTCGAGACAGAATCCCCGAAACCCAAAACTCCAAAATGATTAATTAACAGATAATCATTTTTTAGTTTTAATTAACCTTGGTTAAATTTGAAGTGTTTTGAAAGTTCAGAATTCAGATATTTCAGGATGTGATGGATGGTAAAGTTCTGAACTCCGAAGTGTGAAGTTATTAACTATCTTTTAATCAATATTAACTTAACTAATTAGGGTTTAATATTTTGGCATTTTGTTGCTTCATGGATTTGCAAGTTAGCCCTTTATTATATTTCTCAAAGGATACTTCTTGTAGTGACGTGTCAAAGATGACATCATTTTAGATGACGTATCGAGACCTAGGGGTGCCACATGTTAACCCATGAAATACTAAAAAGGTACGCATATACCATGACTCGTGTCCTTTAAAGTTTTATAAACAACGATAACATACATTTTTTAGGTATCGAGACTTTAAACGTTAAGACCTATCGAAACGCCCAAAGTGCGAAGCACCGAAGTGAATTTTAGTAATTTGAGGGTAAAATCATGAAGGTGGGTAACACTTTTGTGACTATTGGGTCTCAAAAATTCCTAGCGGCAATTTTTTAGCCGAGCAAATGTTGTTATGAATTTTTTCGGCCGAAAATTTTTTTGACCGAAAAATTGCATGTCAAATTGAACGGTGCCCTGACGACGCCCTTGAAATTTGTGTACAATTTTTTTTGGATGAATTATTTTCCTTTGGTAGGCATATTTTGGCTGAAAGACTTTTCAGCCGAAACATTTATTTTTAACGGATTTCGTTAAAAACTAGGTTTTGGATGAAAGAATATTTCGGCCGAAAACCTGAAAATGGGACTATTTGCAGGAAACTGCAAATTCTCTCCATCTTACTTAATATTTCGAGGTAGTGGACTCCTACAAATAATCAGAATTTAGTTTTAGAATTGATACCAACATTTTTAAAATTGAATCTACTTTCATTGGATATAATTTGTTTTCATTTTCATTGTTTTTATCTAATTTTATTTAATTTTATAAAAAAATCACTACATAATATTTTTAGGTGAGATTATGATTCGGTGAAATGAAAATTCCATATCTCTAAAAATACATAGTGGAAAATTATAGAAAATTGATATTCATAATCCTTAAACTGTTATCTTCAAAAGGATATTTTTAGATTTTACTTTTAAGTAAAAATTAAGATAGATACAAGGTGTAGGAAAACATGTGTTTAAAATCTGCAACGTTTTCAGCTTGGTCAACTTAAAAAAATTCTAGAAATTATAATATTCATCCGTTAGATTCAAAATTATAGTCATAATAAAATAGAGTCTTTTTATATTGTTGCAGTATGTTTCGTTTCTTAAAAACATAAGTTTAATAATAGATACATTGTCATGGGAAAAAAAACTCATTATCATTCCTTTCATGTTTAAGGAACATACTGTTAAACAATTGTCAAATTAACATATCAAATCTTAATAAATAAAAATTGAAAAATAGTCATTGGAAAGCTAACAAAATTCTTCACAAGTTTTGTTTTTATTGTAAAGTGAAATTCTAAATAAAAAAAAATACTTTTGTATGTCGGAAGTTGAAGAACTTATGAAAATACAGTTTTTTTTGTCATAAAACAGGCAAAAGTGTTACCCATATTCATGATTTTACCCTTGACTCTTTAACAATCAGGAGGCTCCAAAATGCGAGGAAAAATGGGATCATTTGATCAATGGGGGGAATTTATCAACGATGAATATCATGCAAGCCTTGTGACTAGTAGTAAATTAGATTTAAGCATTTGAAAGTTGATTTCTGAGTTGCCACTTTGGGAAGGATGAAGTTGAGAAAGTAAATCTCAAGGTTTAGGATTATATATGTTCCAACACCTTTCACTGTCATCTCGACACTTTCATTCCCAAATAGCATTGTTTAAGGCCTCAAAAGGGCCTTGGACGTTCAAGACTTGAAAAAGTGTAGAAAAGATGCCAAAATGGAAAACTATGCTTTGAAATAGTGGAATAGGTGGGTGTCCATCAATATCCATCTAGATCAATCCCGCCCCATTAGGAAGCAATGGTATCCATTGTGTTGAGTGCCCCCATAAGATGGGGAAACTTCTACTGAACTTGACCCTGGGTGAGCCACTTGGCTTGGTGTAAGATATGACCTACTTTGACAACCTGATAAAGTTCGATCCTTTGTTGATGAGTTCCCTTAACCTGTGTTTCCATGATTTGATCAATGGTTTCCTATTCCATGCAGTAAAGGTTGAGCTACATCGACTTCAACTTCTCTGTTATCTTTGATGTGTCTAGTAATGGTGGAAAGTAAGGCTGAAAAAGGTCCACATTGAATAATGGATGCAATCCAAGGAAGGGGGGAATACTTAGCTCAAACTCATTGTCACCCATAGCCTTGGTGATGTTGTAAGGAACATAAAAAATTGGACAAATCTTATGATGGCATCCTGTAAGGTCCTTCTTTTGCAAATGCAACCAAACCTTGTCTCCCACCTAAAAATTTTGTGGAACCCGTTGTTGATCGTGGAGATGATTTTGATTAACATTGGATTTGTGCAAAATATCATGGACCTGTTGGTGGATGTGACAAACCTTTTCAATAAAATTTGTGGCTTTGTTGGCCTCATATTGAACATCGGAATATTCTTCCCATGTGGTCACAAAGGGAAGTGCAACATCATTGGGACCCAATGGTTGAAATACTAACCCCACCTGAAAGGGGTTGTGGTCAATTGAGCTATGGATATCTATGTTATAGATATGTTTAATATAGGGGAGAATCTCATCCCATGTGCATGGATGCTTGCATTTTTACATGTGAAAGATATTCATGATCATCATGTTGATGACCTCTGTCTGACCATCAGTTTGGGGGTGGAAGAAAGTGGATTTGGTGACTTGGTGTCAAACAATGACCATAGGCTCAACCAAAATGTGCTTAGGAACCTTCTATCCCAATATGAGATGATGGTTTGCGGTATCCCAAAATGTACCCACACCCATTCGAAGAAGAGCTTGGAAGTGGCCTCAGCTGTGATACTCTTATTGCAAGCTGTCAGAAGTCATCTTTCGTGTCTAATTCAAAATTGCAATATCAAATGGTGTGAGACAAAACTATAAAACTGTGAAACAAAGTGAGGCATCAATTTCTGAGGAATCTCACCTTGTTACATTGGAAGAAAACATATAGTGTAACCTTGAATAAAGCATAAGATACAATAATCCACACAGCTCGTAGGTCTTGATTTACTCACAGTAAATGAAGAGGAAAAACTACTTAATAAATTACTGATGCAATACGATTGCAATAGTTGTTGTACTAAATTGGAATCAAACATTTATCAAGGAATACATAAAGAAGTGTTGAGAAATGGAAAAAAATAAGAAACACATAACCCAAACTAAAACAAATGTGGAATCTCTGTGTGCACTTGTATTAATACTCAATAAGGAGAGTTTTCTCTATTACAATCGGCAAGAAGCAACCCTCAATAGATCTTCAATCTACATATTTATACAATTTTTTCACAATTCAAACGATTGGAACTCTCCTAATTTAAAATAGTGAATATCTGAAATTAAGAAAATAGAGCATAGAGAATGATGAGCTCCGTTGGCAATCTCTTCGTCTCCTCTCCGAAACACTTCTGCCTTCTAATCTTCTAGCTATTTTGGCACAATGTCCTAGTCATCATAACTTTGTTTCCATTTTTCCTTTCAACTATATTCGATAATGTAATGGCACCTTCTTACTTCTTTCCATATGTGCTTGCCTTCCCTTATTCAATGCATTGGATGCATCTGCTCACTAATTCCACCACCAAACTCGAAGGCTCGGTCACTTCATACACTTCAGAATTCTATAACTTTCTTTCCATTTGAGATAAATTTTCTTGTATTATTTTCGTTCCTCGAGATATGACCTGTAATTGCAATCTTGGGTTTACTATCCATTTATTTATTTGAAGGAGGTCAATCTGATTTATTTTTTGAATGGGTTTTAGAGCCTCTTCTTTGCTTGTTCTCGAATTAAATTGATTCTTTGGTATATCGATTTGTCCCAAGGCTTCAGAAATAACATTCCCTTCAAAATAAATTATACCTTTCTCTAGTAAGGACAATGCTTCTAGACAAGATTCAATTACATCTCTAGCAAGTCTCTTTCTTTTTGTTAAATTTGTTTCCCAAGCCTTCAAAACTATATCACCTCTTCTCTATTCCGAAAGGGAAAGTCGATGAACCTATGGGACGTCATCCTTTGGTACTAATAAGAAAACTTCCTGAAACTTACTTCGTGCTAAACGAGATCATCTTTCTTTGATGTAAATGTATTTCAGAGAAAGATCGTCTGCCTGATAGCAATTTTGGATGGCTTCTACCTTCATAAAATGATTTTATTGGGTATTCTCCAGTTTTTCATTTATTTCCATTGCTTGTGTCTGTAGAGACGAAATATCCACTGAGGTACTTTCAGTCAAATCCAACTTAGCTTGCAATTATTTTATTAATTCAGCATGCTGAGTGATTAGTCCTTGATTGAACTGAGAATTATTTTGGAGCTCATCAAAGTTAGAGTCCATCATATATTATTCTTTACCTTTTGATCATCGCTCCATATTTTTATGTGTTTCTCGTTTAACGATGGCCCTCCTCTTCTTTCTGAAAAAAGAATTCATAAGGAGGAATTTCTTCGGTTGAAATTGGGGTAAGATCATCTATAAAGGTGATTTCAGAAATGGGATTTCCAAAACTTGACTAGAATGGTGTCAATGAGATAATGGGGTTACCTATATCTATGGACGATTGTTTATTTGTCGTATTGATAACTAGTTTTTCTAGTGTAGAAGGAGACATACCTTGTCCTTTCTTTAGAAAAACTTCGGGCTGAGCCTTTTCCTGAGGGCTTAGTGGGGTTGATACTGAAGCTTCCCATTTCACAATTAATACCTTAGTGTCCTTTGGATTTTCCTTAGTTTCATTTTTTCCAGAGCTCCCTGTCTCAAAACATGGAGTTACATTCTCATGTGTAGACGAAGGGGCTACCGACTCTCCCTGTAGTACCTTCAGTAAGCTATTCCTCCTGTGCTTTTGGAAATTGAAGAACCTAGCTTGTTGATCTAAAGATAGAGTTTTGACTTTGTTCATTACTTTCTCATATGACTTGGCTCCCCTGAATATTTCTTCTTAGGGGAACTCTCGTGCATATACATTTTTAATTTGTATTGACCCAGGTGGTTTTCCACAATTTTATGTGCATCATGCCTTTTAAATTCAATGTAAACTAACTTGACATCCTCCATAATTGCATCTTCTACTTTAGAATGACCGAAGTCTAATAATGAAAACATACCAACCTGAAGGGGGAAGATTGGCCATACCTTTTTCTGGGCCACTTTCAATTCCTTGTTGATACCCCCTGTCACGGTTTGATACGCCACTTCTCGGCATACTAGCCAATCTGGGAAAAAATTCGGGAGAGCATGAAGAGGGACCGAGCACCTGAAAACCCTAATGTAAGAAAAATTTTCTTCGATGTACCAGTCTGCTATTTTCCTCAGGTTTTCCATGATTCTATCTGAAATTCTGGGAGGTGGGCAACCATATAGGGTGATATGAATAGGTACCACTACATAATGGAAAATTTTGTAGAAGAAATATTTGGCCTTGTTTTCCCGCAACTTAGAGTGATATAAATGGAGGGGTTTAGCATTGGTCGGGGTCCATCTCCAGCTTATCAGAGGGAAAGGAGTCATAAATCAATAGCATCCATGAGGTATGCAGACATATAGAAAGGGGTAGGTTTCCCTTTGGATTTTTCCAAGTGGTACTCTGTAATTTCCTTAGCCAGGTTGTTTGAGAACATATTGGCCCAGTTGAAAGCATAGCCCTCGGCCACTTCATGCATTATTGGTACCCATTCTACCGGGAAGTGAGTGGATCTCTTCTTCCCGAATGGTCATTTCCACATAAATCATATGGGCTTCTAACTACATTGTGGCATACATGCTGTAAGTGTCGTCTTTGAGTTTTTTCGCGTGCCCCCTACCAGTCCTTGAGTAAATCACGGAATATTTTATCATATTGAGTACACTCATGTTTCTCAAAATCCACCATGAATGCAACGTTGTAACTGTATGTAAAAACATGGGATAGTTTATACATTACTTGTATGTGTTCTAGTCGAAAATACCCAACAACTACCTTTTGAGAGTTGCAAATTCTCCTGGTTTGAATGTTGACGTTCTCCAGGGCCCATCCTATCATGTCATTATACGACATGACCCTCAACTGTGCAGCTATTTTGTGTAGCTTTGACTGAGCTATGTCTTTGAGTTTAGTTACATGAGTTTCACTCACTTCATCACCAGAATCCTCTGGGAAATTTATAAGCTCATGCTCTAGAATATTCGACACTTGTGTCCAAGATTTCACAATGCCTATGGATCTTGGTGAGGTATCTGACAGAACATCTGTATTCAGATTTGTGCTTTCACCAGCTACTTTAACCATTTTCATGGTGCCATGATATTTATGAAATCAGAACGGATTACCTGTTACAGGGGAATGCCTGAGCTTCTCAGTTGGATAAAACTTGGTATTCTAGGAGAATGAAAATGGAGTTCAAAATCAAGCATTCTTATTCAGCCCAGGCATATTGATTCAAGAATACCTTTTCTGACGATAAACTTATTTTCCTTAATGAGAAAATCTAGCTAGCGATATGCAATCTACATTAAAATAATTACCATTCATTTGTGATTAATGCTATTAATATTGGTGGTTCGTGATTGAGATTTTCAGATGAGACAGGTTTGAAAATTTTCAAATCGTGATTTCATGAAAAATTAATTACAAGAAAATCTCCTTTAAAACATTAATTAATCGTCTTTAAATCTAAGAGATTTTGGGTATTCAGATTTTGGGATTTTTAATAGTAGCTCGAGACAAAATCCCTGAAACTCGAAACTCCAAAATGATTAATTAACAGATAATCATTTTTTAGTTTTAATTAACCTTGTTTAAGTTTGAAGTGTTTCGAAAGTTCGAACCTCAAAGATTTCAGGATGTGATGGATGGTAAAGGTCTGAACTCTGAAGTGAGAAGTTATTAACTACCTTTTAATCAATATTAACTTAACTAATTAAGGTTTAATATTTGGGCATTTTGTTGCTTCGTGGATTTGCAAGTTAGCCCTTTATTATATTTCTGAAAGGATACTTCTTATAGTGACGTGTCGAAGATGACATCATTTTAGATGACGTGTCGAGACCTGGGGGTACCATGTGTTAACCCATGGGATACTAAAAAGGTATGGATGTACCATGACTTGTGTCCTTTAAAGTTTTATAAACAACGATAACATACATTTTTCAGGTATCGGGACTTTAAATGTTAAGACCTATCGAAACGTTGGAAGCACCGAACTGAACTTTAGTGATTTGACTCTTTAACGATCAGGAGGCTTCAAAACACGGGGAAAAATGGGATCGTTTGATCAATGGGGGGAATTTATCAACGATGGATATCATGCGTGCCTTGTGACTAGCAGTAAATTAGATTTAAGCATTTGAAAGTTGATTTCTGAGTTTCCACTTTGGGAAGGATAAAGTTGATAAAGTAAATCTCAAGGTTTAGGAATATATATGTCCCAACACCTTTCACTATCATCTCGACACTTGTGTTCCCAAAAATAATTGTTTAAGGCGTCAAAAGGGCCCTGGACGTTCAAGACTCGAAAAAGTGTAGAAAAGTTTCCAAATGGAAAACTATGCTTTGATATAGTGGAATAGGTGGGTGTCCATCAATATCCATATAGATCAATCCTGCCCCATTAGGAAGCAATGGTATCCATTGCGTTGAGTGCCCCCATCAGATGGGGAAAATTCTACTGAACTTGGCCCTGGGTGAGCCACTTGGCTTGGTGTAAGAGATGACCTACTTTGACAACCTGATAAAGTTTGATCCTTTGTTAATGAGTTCCCTTAACCCGTGTTTCCATGATTTGATGAATGGTTTCCTATTCCATGCAGTCAAGGTTGAGATACATCGGTTTCAACTTCTTTGTTATCTTTGATGTGTCCAGTAATGGTGGAAAGTAAGGCGGAAGGAGGTCCACATTGAATAATGGATGCAATCCAAGGAAGGAGGGAATACTTAGCTCAGAATCATTGTCACCCATAGCCTTGGTGATGTTGTAAGGACCATAACAAATTGGACAAAGCTTATGATGGCATTCTGTAAGGTGATCCTTCTCCAAATGCAACCAAACCTTGTCTTCCACTTGAAACGTTTGTGGAACCCATTGTTGATTGTGGAGATGATTATGATTGACATTGGATTTATGAAAAATATCATGGACCTCTTGGTAGATGTGATGAATCTTTTCAATAAAATTGGTGGCTTTGTTGGCCTCATATTGAACATCGGAAGATTCTTCCTGTGTGGTCACAAAGGGCAGTGCAACATTATTGGGACGCAATGGTTGAAATATTGACCCCACCTGAAAGGGGTTGTGTTCAATCAAGCTATCGATATCTATGTTATAGATATGCTTAATGTAGGGGAGACTCTCATCCGATGTGCATGGATACTTGGATTTGTACATGTGCAAGATATGCACGATCATCATGTTGATGACCTCTGTCTAACCATTAGTTTGGCGGTGGAAGGAAGTGGATTTGGTGAACTTGGTGTCAAACAATGACCATAGGCTCAACCAAAATGTGTTTAGGAACCTTCTATCCAAATATGAGATGATGGTTTGCGGTATCCCAAAATGTACCCACACCCATTCAAAGAAGAGCTTGCCAGTGGCCTCAACTATGATACTCTTCTTGTAGGCTATCAGAATGGCCATCTTAGAAAATTGATCAACCACCACAAAAACACAGTCATTTCCCTTCTTGGTTGAAGGAAGGCTAGACATGTAGACCATCGAGATGGATTCCCATGGCCCGTCGTGAGTAGGAAGAGGGGTGTACATGAATTTCTTATTAATGGTTGGTTTAGAAATAGTGCAGGAAGTGCAAGACCAGATGTATTTTCCTACTTATTATCGAAGTTTCAACCAATAAAAATACTTTTACAACACTTCCATTGTCTTTTCCACACCAAAGTTTCCTACCATATGACTTTAGTGAGATTACCATATCAAATTTTGCCACTCACTTGAAGGAACAAAAAGATAGCCCAAATGAAATAACAGTTTGTCCCGAAGATGAAATTTATTGATGGGTGTGCCTATACCCAACATCTGGTAAGTGTTAGCGAAGTTAGGATCAATCTAGTAGAGTTGGGGCCACCCTAATGCCTCATGTCCATATGATTGGAGAACCATGGTTAATGATTCAACCGGGGGTCAACTGAGGTAGTTAGTGATGTGATTGGTGCTCACTATCTTATATTTGATGTTGAGATGAAACTGCTACAAGTGTGTGGACCACATTTGATGGTGGTTGTTTTGTAATTTTCCTTGTGTCTACATGAACTATAGAGGCTTGTGATTAGTGTGGATTATTGTGTAATGATCCCAAGCCATTATGCCAGGATCATCACGGTTTTGCTGTCTTTTTAAACCATTATTGGTTATGGTATTTCATCAAACACTTCGCTGACCTACTTGTTTACATGCGTTTACTTGTTGAATGGCCTCTTGATTTCGGCCTTAGGGTTTACTGATGTGTTTACATGTGTGTTGCAGAAAATTAAAAAGAATATATAAGCATGGAACATACCTCAACCATATGCAATATGATAGACAAGCCAAAACATCTCAAATCTTCTTTTATTCATGAAATAGAGAAACCTTCTACAATGAAGATGTCAATCTAGAATGCTCAACAGATGGCTAAGAAGATAGACAATAGAGATTATACAAAATGCTCCAATAGAAGACTACAATAAGCCTACAAAGGCTAGATATACAATGAAGACTGAATACACGTAGATCTGGGCCGTAAGAATGCTAAACCCCCAAGATGGAAGGTGCCACACCCTGCTAGATAGCTAAAGCTCCTCAACAATTTGGCCCTGCTTCCAAATGTGTCCAATCACCCCAAGAAAGATTCCAAACAATAGATTGAGTGATGGCAAGAACAACCCAGGTGCCTGAATCTCCAAGATCCCTCTCAAACAATATGGATCTGAACCTCCTCCAATGTATGGTGTGCCCTCCTAGATGGCTAAAACCCTAATAATTAGGCCTCTATCCTAGAGACCTCTAACAACTCTACCAATACACTATAATGATAGATCGGGGCACCAAAATGAAAACCCAAGTGCTCAACTAGTCCAAATATCTACTAGATCCTTAGATCTAGCTATCCTCCAAGATGTGGTGCACCCTCCTCTTGGGAAATCATCCCACTCTCAATACTGATGAATCCACCACCAAAACACCTTCAGAGTCCACCAAGAATAATTCTATAACACCTGCAAGGGAAACCCAATACCTAGAATTCCCAAAATCGCCTCTCCTCAGCTAGGACGAATCCTCCCTCAATGAATGGTGTGCCCCTCTTGCTGGAAACCCTAGCTGGTGCGCCCTCTTTCTTTGCCCCTGCAACGAATGTAGAATCCTCATGCAACTGAGTAGATCTAGAATTAAAATTTTGTGGGAGAGTATTGCATCTCTGAGACCAAGCTTGGGACAAGCTAGGTGGAATCTTTCACCATCGAATCATCCTCTAGGGTTTGTTAAGTCAAAACCCTCGAAACCCCCAATGCTGGGCTCACTAGCTAGAAGCCAGATATGAAAATATGATCATACATGAATGATTGAGTAGAGTCCCTTTCCTTTCCTTTATAATTTTTGGCTCCCCTTGTCCCTCCAAAGTGACTTTCATTTTATTAATATTTAATTAATTAATTAACCTTTTACCTCTGAAAAACACCTTATCTCTCCTTATGGCTTCCATGGCCACTAAGAGTCACTTCTCACTATCCCATCCTGTAGTGTTGCTCCTCCTGATTCCAATGAGATATTACACTGAGAGGTTCCTCCAAGCAATGTGCCCAAAATGACCTTTTCAATGAATTTAATTAACTTATATCCCAAAATAGTCAAGATCATGGAGATTGTCGGAATGCAACGGAACCAAAGCCAACCTGTGCAAAATGGATCATAATGATGAAATATGAAGAACAGTGCAAGATGGACCCCACAATGCCTCTCAATAACCCTTGTACTTTCTATAACATCCATCTGGCTACTCTGGTCATCATAAACCTCTGCACTGTGATGATGTCCCAAAGTGGGGACATTACAGTCCTCTTTGCTAGGAAATTTCTTGTCCTCAAGCAATAACCAAATACCCTAGAATAAAATACTAGGATCCCATGTCCGTCGGTGGGATACACAGTAGAACCCATCCAAAGATGAACACTCATACACTTTGCTCCCTGTGTCCCATATCAAGTCATGAACTGCTAACCCTTGCGAAGCATAACTCTGAAATACACCAACTCCGGGAGTCTCTTGCATGTGAAGCATGGCCTCATATCAGAATGAATCCATCCTCCAAGCCTCTACCAATATCCATATGGACTCCATCAACTGCACATGTTGATGCCAGAATGAGGTGCTACAAGACCTCCGTGAGACATCCACAAGCGATGTGCTCCTCTCAATACTAAAGCTCAATAGAAAGTTAGAATAACTTTCCCTTGCAATGGTCCACTCTCCCTCGTCAGTCAGTGAAATTCTCAATCTTGCAATCCATAGGTCCCATGCTAATCTCTGTCGAAGATCACCATGTTGAACCTGCACTACTCTGACCATGACTGTCTACCCTCTGCATACATCCTAAATCGTCCTCTCCTGGGTCCTCCAACTGAAATACCTGTGACCATTGGACCTGTTGTCCATAAACTGTATCAGTGAAGAAACCTCTGTAGAAGAAGTACCTGTCCAAATATATCAATGCCCTATCATGATGATCAAGAAGAATAAAATTTCTTGCCCCATAGGACAACTACTTGCAGGCCCACTCCAAACCAAACCAAGGTGGAGTGTGTGGCTCTCTAGTGGAACCTGGGTCAACATGAACATCCTTCTAATAACACGGACTCTCGGATCCCATAGAAAACTTGGAATTTTATCACTTCCAATCTCCTCTAACTGCTCCTGTGTGAGACTGATCACTGTCATAAGCCCTATGTTCTCATCTGCCATCACTTGGCCCATGATGCTCTCTATCACACATCAAGTGTCAACTGGCTTCCTATGACAATCCATATCTATCCGGTTATATTCTAAAAAGATACTCATGTCAGGTGGCCTCGGCCTAGGCACTCCCTATGCCCTCTTCCACTGTCTATCTCTCCTCATGCTTCTGTCATTGATAAAAGTGTCAGGAAAAGGTAACAGAGACATCGGTAGCTGACTGTAGGGATGAAAAATACCACCTACCTCGGTCAATCCCAAGGACTCGACCAAAAACACGTCTACATGTACCCGTGATAATTTCTCGCCTGTAGCCCTCACTAAAACCCAATCATCAGGTACAGCTAGAAGTAACTCCCCCAACTACTGGTAAACCAATATCCATCTCCTATCACCCATACAACTGCTAAAATAGTGAAGGTGATATCTCATAACCATATGTTGCTGCAAAGGAGTGGCCTCTGCATGCTCCCCTAAATGTGTCTCCTCCCTGCAAGGCAGTACACCCCTTTGAATCCCACCATACATCTCGGCATGTACCTATGATCTATCACTAATCATTGTATGTTCCGTCATATTCATGTTGTCTCCCATAGACTCATGTTGCATCATAGATCCTGGGCATACTGGTTGATCAACCTTTACATGGAGGTCAACTACTCTCGGAACAAAAATTGAAGTGGCCTCCATCAACTAGTGCTCCTCTGCTAGATCACCAACATCCTCTATCAACGTGACTGACTGATACATCTGAGTGTCCACTAAGACGGATGAAGTGGATCTCTGACGAATCTCCTCAAGAGAATCATCTGACCTAGAATCTGACTCTTGAAGGGTTATCTGTGTGCCTCTCAAGAATCCTCGAGTGCTCTCCAACTCCTGAGTGAGTCATTCCATCTCCAATTCTTGCTCCCTCAGAGCCTCATGATACATCTCACCAACCCTCAATAGATAATTTTTGACAGTCAACAACTGCTGGTAGTCGGTCCTCATCACAAATACTCTCTCCCTGAGAGTATGAAAATCATCCATGGCAATTCCTAATCTAAACTACCATGTGCCACTGATGCTCTCCAGCAGTAATCTGTCATCAATGCATGCATGTCATCACTGTGCCTAGTGGCTGCCATGATCATAACCTCACTAAATCTCAACTATGCTGCTAAGTGGTGTGAATCCTGATCATGGTCATGCTGAGGTGCCACCTCATATCCCTGACTTCTACTGTCGGTCCTGCTAGTGTCAACTTTGGAGTCCCCAAAAACATTCTCTGCATAAGATAACGTGCTAGACTGCCCACTGTCTACTATGCTGCTGGGTCCTCCTGTATGCCACTTCACCCCATCACTAGGTGTTATCTCCCTCTGAATCACACGTATCTTGTATGAGTAGTCGTATCCTCCTGTGCACTCACCTTGCTACTATCATCTGCGCCTGGATCCCATGTAGATGTATCCAGACACATGCCATGGTCATCTTGACCAATAAAGAGTGCATCCTCATCAATGCAGGATGATCCTAGAAGTAAGTGCTCCATCACCCTATCAATCTCCACAATCTTCTCAACTAATGGAGTCTCTAAAATATGTGACTCAATCTCCTCATGTTGGTGTGTGAATGTAAGATCAACTGTCTACACATCATATGTCTCTCCTTGGATCTGTGGATCCATGTGTCCATGTCGTGCATCCCTCAAAGAAGGCTCATCAACCCTATCTGACATGACACTAACCTCCTCATGTGATGTGTCTATCAGGGGTGTCTGGAAGGATGACATATGTGTCACGACCATCATAGGAGGTTGGTCATCTGTAGGTTCTAACACGTGGGAGTCCTCACTAGTGTCACCACTCTACTAGGGCATAAGGTCATCAACACCATGTGATATGTCTGTTGAGGTACCAGTGTTGTCGTCCTGTCCATCCAATTATCTATCCACTACACAAGGGTCACCATCCTCCTCCAGCATGCTAGTAGCATCATCCTCTGTACAAGAGTCACTATCACTAGCCTCTATACAAGAGTCACTATCATCATCAGACTGTCCGAAATCATCATCCATCGCTCCATCCTCACTCATCACATCATCACTATCATAGTGTGCCTCAATAATGTGCTTCTAGTCCTGATCCCTGCACCTATGATTTGGTTCCCACGACCCCTTACAACTGTAGCAAGGTTGTGTGCTCCTAATGGGTGTGGGGTTTCTCTGTGCTTCCCTCCATCTAGTTGTTGTGGCCATGTATTCCTCTACTTGTTTGACCTGGAATTTTATATCATCTATGTTCCATCTAGGATATTTAAGGGATAAGTATTGTTGGAAGGTTGTTAGGTCCCTAGTTTCCTCACCAAGGTTGTAGTAGTATTCCCATATACTACGTACAACCTCTCTAGTAAAATCCACAATATCCATCTCCTCTTATGGAAGTCCCCTCTATGGATCTGCATGCATGTGCTAATTCCTAGGGGCTTGCAAGAATCTAAGCTCTGATACCACTGTAATTATCCCAAGACATTATTCCAGGATCATCATGATTTTGGTGTCTTTTTAAACCTTTATTTGTTGTGTTATTTCATCAAACACTTCACTGACCTACTTGTTTACATGTGTTTACTTGTTGAATGGCCTCTTGATTTCAACCTTAGGGTTTATTGATGTTTTTACATGTGTGTTTCAGCAAATAACAAGAATATATAACCATGGACATACCTCAACTATATGCAATATGATAAACAAGCCAAAACATCTCGAATATGCTTTTATTCATGAAATAGAGAAACCTGCTACAATGAATATGCCAATCTGGAATGCTCAACAGATGGCTAAGAAGATAGAAAATAGAGCTACTACAAAATGATCCAATAGAAGACTACAATAAGCCTCCAAAGGCTGGATATACAATGAATACGGAATACAAGTAGATCTGGGTCATAAGAATGCTAAACCCCCAAGCTAGAAGGTGCCATGCCCTGCTAGATAGTTGAAGCTCCTCAACAATTCAGCCCTGCTGCCAAATGTGTCCAATCACCCCAAGAAATATTCCAAACAATAGATCAGGTGATGTAAAGAACAACCCAGGTGCCTGAATCTACAAGATCCCTCTCAAACCATATGGATATGAACCTCCTCCAATGTATGGTGTACCCTTTTGGATAGCTAAAACCCTAATAATTCGGCCTCTCTCCTAGAGACCTCCAACAACTCCACCAATCCACTATAATGATAGATCGGGGCACGACAATGAAAACCCAAGTGCTCAACCAGGCCAAATACCTGCTAGATCCTTAGATCTAGCTATCCTCCAAGATGTGGTGCACCCTCCTCTTGGGAAATCGTCCCACTCTCAATACTGATGAATCCACCACCAAAACACCTCTGGAGTCCACCAAGAATAATGCCATAACACCTGCGAAAGAAACAAAATGCCTGGAATTCCCAAAATTGCCTCTCCTCAGCTAGGAAAAATCCTCCCTCAATGAACGGTGTGCCCCTCTTGCTGGAAACCTTAGCTGGTGCACGCTCTCTCTCTCTCTGCCCCTGCAACGAATGTAGAATCCTCCTACAAATGAATATATATGGAACTAGAATGGTGTGGGGGAGTATTTCATCTCCAATACCAATCTTGGGACAAGGTAGGTGGAATCTTTCACCACTGAATCGTCCTCTAGGGTTTGTTAAGTCAAAACCCTCAAAACCCCCAATGCTGGGCTTACTAGATAGAAGCCAAATATGAAAATATGATCATACATGAATGAATGAGTAGAGTTCCTTTCCTTTCATTTATAATTTTTGGCTCCCCTTGTCCCTCCAAAGTGACTTTCATTTTATTGATATTTAATTAATTAATTAAATCACTTTAATTAATTAATTAATTAACCTTTTACCTCTGAAAAACACCTTATCTCTCCTTATGGCTTCGCTGACCACTGAGAGTCACTTATCACTATCCCATCCTGTAGTGTTTCTCCTCCCTGTTCCAATGAGCTATTACACTAAGAGGTTCCTCCAAGTAATGTGCCCAAAATGACCTCTTCAGTGAATTTACTTAACTTATAGCCCAAAATAGTCAAAATCATGGAAATCGTCGGAATGCAACGAAACCAAAGACAACCTGTGCGGAATGGCTCATAATGATAAAATATGAATAAAAATGCAAGTTGGACCCCACAATTCCTCTCAATAACCTCTGTACTCTCTATAACATCCATCTGGGTACTCTGGTCATCATAAACCTCTCCACTATGATGATGTCCCAAAGTGGGGTTGTGGGTGTCGTAAAGCCTGCACAGGGAGACAAGGGGACCAATGCTTAACACAAAACAAGGCTAGTAAGGTTTCAGAGAGTCACCAGACTCTGGAATCGAAGATCCTGATCGGGAGGTCACACAACCCTTAGGAGAGAAGGGGGTGTGCACCAAGTGGTATCGGAGTTGAAGTTTTTCTTGTAGACAGCAAGCAAAGGAGGTGAGACAAAAGAACTCGAAGTTGTACTCTGTGTGTGATAGAGATTCAACACAATTACACCGAGGAGACGAGTGGAACCACCTTTATCCAATCATGATGTAGAAAGGGAGATGTGAGAACTTTGTGCAATAATAGAGGCGATGGAGGCAGCGCAGAGGAAAGCACTTGATGTTGGAGACATCAACGATGCAAAGAGAGAAGAAGTGGAAGTTGAAGAACCTGCGGGAGAGGATGTTGCCAAAGAACACTTGCTGAGAGAAGTTTCTAGATTGGGAGGCAGAGCCAAGATAGAGGTCCCGATGTACGAAGAAAATTTGTATGATGAAGAATTGTTGGATTGGGTGAGATCCATGGAAAAATATTTCGACTATGAAGATGTCGATGAAGAGAAAAAGATGAAGCAGGTTGTCACCAGGGTAAAAGGGAATGCAACACTGTGGTGGGATGAACTGCAGGCTGAGAGGAGAATAAAAGGAAAATAGAAGATAAATAATTTGGATAGAATGGTAGCCAAGTTGAAGGCTAAGTTCATGCCCAAAGATTATCATATCAATCTGTTCAGGAAGTTGCAGAACATGAGACAGAAGGGTATGACAGTTAAGGAGTACATAGAGGAGTTCCATAGACTAAACATCAGAACTAGAAAAATGGAGAAAGATGAAGAAAGTTGCCAGATATATAAATGGCCTGAGATATGAAATCCAAGATGAGCTCAACATGATGCCAGTAAGGACAGTAGAGGATTATTATCGGTTTTCACTGGAGGCAAAGGAGAAGTTGTCTAGAAAAAAAAATCTAGCGAGAAAGAGGAAAAATCCTAGCCCCAAACAAAGGCAAGGGAGTTACCCATGACAAAGCACACAAGTATAAGAATGATATTGATAAACCACATAGTCACTCAGAAAGAGGAGGAAGACAGGGTGGTGGAATAAGGTCTTCTAGAGGAAGAGGAAGAAACATAGGAGGAGAAGTAACCGAGAAAAAGAAAGAAGGAGGAGGTGAAGCTCACATTTCAGAAGCACAGAGAAGGGATGTTGAAGCAGAAGGAGCATAGGATGGAAGATCCCTGATGTTGAGGAAGGTTCTCTTAAAACTAGAGGCATAAGTTGAAAAGACAGTTCAGAGGAACAGTCTCTTCAGGACAGCTTGTATGACTAAAGACAAAGTATGCAAGGTCATAATTGATAATGTGAGCATTGACAACTTAGTATCCATGGAGATGGTGGAGAAATTGAAGTTGGAGACAACTGCACATATGAAGCCATACAAAGTCTCATGGTTGTAGAAAGGACACCAGGTAATGGTTACTAAACAATGCTTGGTTGAATTTAAGATAGGAGGATATAGAGATGAAATTCTATGTGATGTAAATTCCATGGATGTATGTCATATTTTGTTGGGAAGACCATGGAAGTTTGACAAGAATTTCATTCATGATGGGAGGAAGAATACATACACCTTGGAGAAGAATGGTATACCACACATGTTGTTGTCAATAGAGGAGAAGAAGGTGAAAGAGGAAGTCATCACAAGCATACTTCTCATGAGTGGGAAGGAACTCCTGAAAGAATTCAAGAAACAACATGAGATGCAGTTTGTTGTGCTGAGGAAACCCATAGTTATCCTTACATGTACTTCGATGGATGATTTTCTTGAAGAAGTTCAGGAATTGCTGGATAACTTTGATGACATAGTGGTGGATGAGCTGCCTAACTCATTACCACTCATCAAAAGTATCAGCCACCATATTGACTTGATACCAAGAGCAAGTTTGCCAAACAAAGAAACCTACAGGTTGACACCTTGAGAGAATGAGGAAGTGAAGAACCGAGTCCATGAATTGTTAGACAAGGGTTTGGTTAGAGAGAGCTTGAGTCCATGCCCAGTACCAACTGTGTTGAGTCCAAAGAAGGATGGAGGATGGAGAATGTGTATAGACTCAAGAGCCATTAACAATATCACCATCATGTATAGATTTCCTTTACCAAGAATGGATGATTTAATGGATTGTTTAAGTGGAGAAAATTTATTTTCTAAAATAGATTTCAAAAGTGGATATCACTATATTAGAATGAGAGAAGGTGATGGGTGGAAGACATCCTTTAAGACAAATGATGGTTTGTATGAGTGGCTTGTTATGCCATTTGGCTTAACAAATGCCCCGAGTACTTTTATGAGGTTGATGAATGAAATACTGAAAGATTTCATTGGCAAGTTTATGGTTGTATATCTAGATGATATACTGATCTTTAGCAGGACTAGAGAGGAGCATTTGAGGCACCTGACACTAGTGATGAGGAGACTACAACAAGAGAAGTTGTTGATAAATCTGAAAAAGTCCTATTTTATGAAGACATAACTCATTTACTTGGGTTTTGTGATCTCTTCAAATGAATTGAACATGGATCCAGAGAAGGTGAAAGCAATCAAATAATGGTCGTCACCAAAGAGTATGTTTCAGGTAAGGAGCTTCCATGGATTAGCAAGTTTCTATAAGAAGTTCATTAGAGACTTGAGTGAAATTTGTGCACCAATGGTGGATACAGTGAAGAAGAAGACAAGTATTTTAAATGGACAGAGGAGGCTTTTAAGAGCTTCAATATACTGAAGGAGAAAATAACAGAATGACCAATTCTGGTCTTGCCAAATTTTGAAAAGACATTTCAGGTGAGATGTGATGCAAGTGGAGTTGTAATTGGAGCAGTTTTGAGCCAGGATAATAGAACTATTGCTTATTTCAGTGAGAAGCTAAATGAGACCAAGGGAAAATACTCCACGTATCATACGGAGTTTTATGCCATAATTCAAGCCTTGAAGAAGCGGAGACACTACCTTGTCCCACAAGAATTTGTCTTTTATAGCGATAACCAGGATTTACAATTCATAACCAGAAAGGAAAAATTGAATCAGAGGAATGAAAAATGGGTTGAGTTTATGCAGAATTTTACTTTTGTCATAAAACATATTGCAGGGAATGCTAACAAATTTTATGATGCATTAAGCAGGAGATGTTTGATTCTACAAGAATTTTAGGTGAAGACCTTGGGGTTTGAACACCTTAAGGACATGTATTGTGATGATACAGATTTCAAGGAAGAATATGAACCATGTGCAAATCATGTTCTAAGAGATAGAAGCCAGTGGGAAGAGTATATGATTCAAGAGGGATTGTTGTTCAAAGGAAATCAGTTGTGCATATCAAAATGATCAATGAGGGATAACCTTTTGAAGGAAAAGCATAGTGGAGGATTGGTTGGGCATTTCGGCCATGATAAAACATTTGCACAGTTGAGTAGTTCATACTCTTGGCCAAGTATGAGAATAGAAGTGATAAAGTTTGTGAACAGATGTAGAATCTGCCAACATGCAAAAGGAAAAAGATAGAACATTGGATTGTATCAATCATTTCCAATACCATAGAGGCCTTGGGATGCAATAAGCATGGATTTTTTGTTGGGACTGCCAAGAATGCAAAGAGGATTTGATTCCATATTTTTGGTGGTGGATAGATTTTCAAAGATGGCACACTTTATCCCATGCCATAATACCAGTGATGCAACACATGTTGCAAATCTATTTTTTAAGGAAGTTGTGAGACTTCAGAGCCTACCCAGAAGAATTGTCTCAGACAGAGACACAAAATTTGTTGGTCATTTTTGGAGAGCACTGTGGAAGAAGTTGGGGATGGATTTTTCCTTTAGCTCAGCTTATCACCCTTAGACAGATGGACAGACTGAGGTGGTAAACAAAAGTTTGGGAAAGTTATTGAGGAGTCTGGTCACTGAGCATCATAGTCAGTGGGATCAAATTCTGCCACAAGAAGAATTTGCATACAATGACTCACCAAACAAGAGAACTGGAAAAATCCCATTCCAAATATTGTATAAAATGCAACCCAGGGGAGTATCTAAGTTGAAATACTTGAAACAAAGTGAGACCAGGAGCGTTGGAGTAGAATATTTTTCTACAGAAATGTAAAATCTCCATAGCCATATCAGAGGACAGTTGCAGAGTTCTAACTAAGAGTACAAGTGCATATCTGATCAACATCGCAAAGAATTTCAATTTGAAGTTGGAGATCAGGTTCTAGCACATCTCAGGAAAGAAAGGTTCCCTAGGGGAACGTATAACAAGTTAAATATGAAGAAGATATGGCCATGTAATATCTTGAGTAAGTTTGATGCAAACTCCTATGAGATTGAGCTTCCAAATGATGTGGACATATCGCCCATATTCAATGTTTCAGACCTTTATCCTTACAGGAAAGACGACACAGAGGGATCAAAATATTGAGAGAAGATTCAGTGGGAGAAACAAAATTCCTATAGTAGAAAAACCACATATGGAGAAGATCGTTGATCATAGGATTGACAAGAAGACCAAGAGGAAGACCTATTTTGAATATCTAGTCAAGTGGAAGGGACACCCAATAGAAGATGCCAGTTGGGAAAATAAAGTTGATATCCAGAAGCATGGAAATTCGGTGCAGGAGCTCATGGACAGGAGTCCATGAATTTTTTTCAAGGGGAGTATGATGCAGGAGCATCATTAGTGAGCACGCGGAGCAGGACCACTAAATGATTGAGAATCTTTTCAGAATCTCAACGCTGGCATTTACGACGAATATTTTGAAGCATGCCTGAACTCAGCACCGAGAGATATTTTGAAGCATGCCTAAACTCAGTGCTGGAAAATATTATGAAGCACGCTTGAACGATTGTGAGTGAAGTGGGAGTTTCCACTCCTCCTCTGGAATGCGACTGGACTAAGATAGCCATTGGGTTAGGTTTTGGATTAGATAAGTAGTCGGGGGGAACCCTAAGAACCCTCTGAGATAAATAGAGGTTGTGTATGCCCAAATGAGGCTAGCTACAAGTTAGTAGGAGATTTATGAGTTTGTAGTTGTTGTTTTGATTGTAGTTGTAACCATTTTTATTTTGAATGAATACAATAGAGAAAAATTGATCCAATGTGTGTGGATGTTGTTATTTCTTGCAAATTTCTTGTTGTTGTTGTTTCTGTAAATGAATGTATGGAACTTTGAATGTTAGGATAAGTTTCAATTGTTTCTCTTTTGTTGAAATAGGTGCAAGGTGTGCACACAAAATGCAAGGAGTGCGTTGACAGGCTCTGTTTCGGTTCTGAAGCTCAGAAGAGATAGCAGGAAAATTTCCCTTTGCAAGGAGTGCAAAGTGACTGTTGCAAGGAGTGCACATTCATCTGAAAGAATTCAAACCTTGTGTAATAACCGACTGCAAGGTGTGCACCGAGAAAAAGGAGAATGCCAAGAGGGTGAGAAGAATTTATTTTCAAGAAATCCTTCGAACTGAGTTTATCGAAATACGAGAACACAAGGAGTGCATGGGAAGTCGAAACCCTTTAAGGACCAAGCTCATAAGAGATAGAAATTTTCATAAGTGTTAATAAGATCTAAGATTTAGACTCGCAGGAGGAGCAAAGGTCGAAAGACTTGAAGGCTTAGAAAATCTTCTAAGTTGGAAGAAATGTGAAGCTCAAAAGGGGGAGCGACCATGGTCATTGGATCACAATGCAAGGGATCAACAACCATCTCATTCAAGACAAGGTGCATGAGATTTAATGCTTCGCACACACATAGGAGAAAAAACCCAACAAGGTTTGAGACTTGAAACTTCTGCTGTCTAGAGTTCTAGATTTCTGAAGTGAAATCTCAATCGTTCGATCATCTGAGGCAGACTTGAGCCGTCAGATTGTCTGAAGTGAACATCAAGTGTTGGATCAATCAAGCAAATCTGAGCCATCAGATATCGTGAGTTCGAAAGGAAGCAAGTTTGAAACTTGAGATCCGCAAAGCGTGAAGAGATGGAGAGCCGAAGTGAAGTTGGACCGTTAGATCCAGAGGGGTATGTGTCGGTGGGTCATGAGATCTAGAGGAAGGAAAAGGCGAGGTGTTGAAAAACCTGAATCCCGAAGAGCCAAAGAACCGAGGGTCATCGATTTGTCAATGGACACTTTTCAGTAGATCACGAGCTCCAGGAAATTTGTTGAGGGATTTTCAATTTGAGAACTGAGATTGCCGAAGTCTGAAACCCGAAGGAGATATCGACCATCAATAGAGAGGAGGGTCACAGGACCGTTGATCTGAGTTGAAAGGTCAAACACCCGAGGTGAAGGTAGGATCATTGATTGAACATGACAGGTGTTCGCAGAACGTCAGCTCTGGGAAATTGGAGTGCGGAAGAAAGGAGGGTTGATATTTCAAAACCCCAAAGCTCGGAGACCCGCAGAGATCACAGTCGTTGATTGAAGGGGACGTGTGTCAGCAAATATTTTTCTCTGGAAGATTTCTTTGCAAATGAAAGCAAGGTTTGAAATTCGAGAATTCCGAAGTCTGGATTTTCGAATCGACCACAGTCGTCGATGGGGGAGAGGGAGATCCAAATAGTTTATTCCAAGGAACATATCTCAGTCATCTGTCTGGAAGCACCGTCAATATCGTGAGATCGACGGTCATCTCGAATTGTGGGGACAGGAGTTGCACAGACTTTAAAAAGTCGAGGGCGGGCCGCAATCCATACCCTGGTTTCTCTAGGAAGACACGTGGAGGCTCAAGGAGAATTGCGGTCCCAAACATAGTTTGACTTCAAACCGCTTGTGGTCACACCCACAATTGTGTGGTCATCACCCAAGGTCACATTGAAGGAGGGGAAAAGAGTAAAGGCGCTAACTCCTGATACTCTGATATTTTCACAGAGTGCAAAAGGGAAGGTTGTGGGTGTCGTGAAGCCTGCATAGGGAGCCGAGGGGACCAATGTTTAACACAAAATGAGGCCAATAAGGTTTCAGAGTGTCACTCGACTCTAGAATCGAAGATCCTGACTGGGAGGTCACGCAACCCTTAGGAGAGAAGGGGGTCTGCATCAGGTTTCCATCATGGTGTTAACATGGTGAAGATGTCCCAATAGGTATCGATCCTCAATCTTTTGATATTAACTGTTGATATCTAGAGATAAGCAGTTAGGATTTAAACTATTTTGGGTTTATAGTTCTTGAGAACAAAAGTTAATTCCTTGCACGAGGTTCCATACTCATTCATTCTCATTTAACTATGTAACTCTGCTCTTTTATTTATAAACCATTTATAGTTTCTTTCCTTTATATATATATATATATATATATATATATATATATATCGACTATCACCATTCACGTCGTTTTGAGCAGCCCAGACCTTCTTTTCAATATTGAAACTACTCATATTTGTAGTGAGATTCATCAATATTTCTGTCACTTCACTCCCCTTAATATTGTGCATCCCCAAATCTATTTCATGCACATACATCTTCATTCTTAATTCAAGGTAAACACACATAACTCTTTCAGAAATTCAACAACGCACAATTGTCTTTGCACTCAAATTCTCCTCAATGCATAGGGGTATTCTTTTCTTCCTCTATCTTGTTTGATTCACAAACTATTTCCAACAAAATTCTCATACAAACAACTTATGTTGTCCTGTAGCGAATTAATCTATTTTCAAATAAAGTCTTGATATCGTGGCAGGCCTTTAAGGCCCAATGTTGTAACCTATAGCTATGATACCAATCTCTAATGTACGCATCAACCAGGCGAATCCACTCTACCTAAAAAAATCCTTTTCAAGAATGATTTGATACCAATCTATAACATACCAAGCCACCAGTAGGCTAGTTTGTGCTTCTACACGTCTGACGTTAAGAACTGAGTTCAATTTATTATAGAATTTGACTATTAGAGAAGCATGAAAGAAATGAAATAATCAAGATTCATGCTATACTTAAAAGGAATGCTTAAACATGGCATGCATATACATGACTGACAAGCAAGCACATTACAAATATGAATCCCATATATAAGAAATAATACATAGAGGAAATAAATATACAAGTAGAGAAACAAATGACAAAGATAACTTATCTTAATAAAAACCAATCATGAACTGGATATAGACCAATGAAATTCCACCCAACCTTAAACATTGTTGATCCAAGTCTGAACAATTGGTCACCCTCAAGCCAGGGCCATGACTCCATGAGAACACGTTCCAGAGCGACACTCAACTTCCCAAACCAATCAATACTCAATCTCTCACATGTTTCTCAACACACAACAATCCAAAGTATGCAAACTCTCTTCTCTCTAGACTACACCACCCCAAGACAATGAACCCCCTTCACTTCCATGCAGTCCCTCAAGATGTCCACTTGTTTCCATGGATCTAGTGCATCTGGTCAAGAATATCCATGTTGGAACTCTCAGGATTCAAAACTATGAAAAAGGTTTAACACATGCCAATGAATATTAGGCATATAGGCACCAATTCATGGCTAACAAACAATAGTAATTACTACAACAATCAAAACAATGGATTCTTTCCTTCAACAATTTGTCCCCATGTCCCAACCAAGAGAAAGAACGAATGAGCCAAAAATAGATTGAAAGAGTGAAAATTTTGAGAAGAGCCCCCAAACACCCCACAAGAGGTGTTTATGTAATTACATGTAATAAAGAACCACATGAAATTTTCACCAAGAAGTTCATGTAACCACCTCTTTCTCTCCAAAATTACAATATGGGTAAGTAAAATATAAATTACCCCCTTTAACCCCTTGTCTCGTGGAATCATACACCCCTATAACTCTTTTCCTTTTCCATCTTGAGCCAACGATGTATTTCAAAACTAATATCAATAAAAATATTACATTTCCTGGGCACTCTGACCTCTTTTAATTATTTGGGCACTTAGTCCTTTCCTCAAATAAACAAAATAAATTATCTATACAAGGACTCAAAATTGTGGTATTACATGTTGTGTGGTTGGATTAGGTTTGGGTAGGGATGTTTTACGACCTGCTACTATTGTCTCTTGGAACTAGGGTAGATATGGAAAATGGTGGGTATAATGGCAATATTTTGAGCATGTGGCACATGCAAAGTTAGTACAAAAGGTTTTCTTTTGCATGGTGGTAGGATCAGAGGTAGAGTTGGTTGTCGTAGCTACTAGAGTAGAGAGTAGTGTTATTTCCTTTGTAATGTTCCCAGGACCCCACTTGGGAATCATCACTAAAACCCCACCTTCTGTCAAGCATTAAAAATTTTAATTTTATTCAATTTATCCCATTAATTATCTGATACCATTTATTAATTAATATTCTCTACATATGAACATAATTATGCAGTATTACATCATAGAATACATGCATATTTATATACAATTATAGCATAACATAATGAACATGAATAACCATGCAATGATCGAAATGAAAACATAAAATAACACTTATCTTTTAATAAAAAATCATTGATTGGATGTAGACCTCAGACATTCCTCCCATCCATAGAATCTACTATTCATTCACTCTCAACAACAAGTCAGCCTCGAGCTAGGGATATGACTCCACCAAGGTAAATTTATTGTTCCAAGTCCCACTAAGTTCATAAAACACTTAGCATAACATGACAAGGCCAATGACACCAACTTTAGTGGAATTTCTCCTCACAACCTCTCATTCCCCATAGTCTATCCCACCCAAGGAAGTGTACCCCTTCACTCTTGCAAAATCCTTTGGTTGTCCCACTTCCCTTCCAAGGCTTGAGTAATAGGATGGTCAGGAAGTCTCAGAGAGATATGGAACTTGGAACACAAGGATTCTATCAAATATTTATGGAACCCATTAGGCCAACACACAAGGAAACATATTCCCGAAAATTCTCTCTCCCAAAGAGAATGCTCCACATGCCTAACAACATGCTTCTCCAATCCAAACCATTTAGGATTTATAGGGTAACCACAACTTCACACCCTCTAGAAAAAGTTATAGATGATTAAAATGGAAGAATGGATGATAATTATGCTAAATTCCCAACATTATATGTGCATGTTCCCATCCTAACACATGGAAAACAAATAACTACATTTTCCTCCACCTGGTAATGTGTTCCCCTCACTTAAGAACTTAGGATAACATCATATCATAAGACATAGGAATTTCGGAAGATATTATAGTATTCCCTTGGCTTAAGCCCCCTTGACTTAGCCCCTTTTCTTAATCCCTTATCCCCCTTTCCCTCTCATGGAGTCCTAGCCCTCCATACTCTTTTGTTTGACTTGGTTTGTAGCAGTGATGTATTTTATTAATATATGAGTGATTCAATTTACAAAGCTAATCTCACCAAACCTTTCAACATACAGGATCACCGACCTAAATCATATATACACATGCACTCTAGCTTATAACATCCTGGCTCACCAACGTATAAAACATATGTACATTTACAAAATAGGGTTCAACCTAGTGGTATTACAAGTATAGACCCATAGTTTCATCGTAATAGACTCATGGTAATGTGAAAAAAATATTCACTCCACATTAGAGCATTTAATTCTCTATATGATGAATATATATCATCCAATATAAAACACTTTTAGATTTTATGGTATATATTTGAGCATATAGAGCACTCATTAATTTTGGACAGGAATTACTGTTTGGACGAGAATGAACCCCAAACCACACTCCTTGTTCCAAATGAAACTCTATGTTTTGAATGATGCAATGAGGGAAAGGGGATGAAGGATTACTTACTTTCCTGACATTTCGTCCCTTACTAATTAAATGTTTTGCGCCTACCCTATTTATTTCATCCTTGCATTATCTCCTAACTCACTCGTATCTTCTCATTCTTGGATCATGTCTTTCCTTTCCTTTTATCTCTTTATTTTCCTTTTCAATTCGAATGATATATATTCCAACATATAAAACATTAAATTATCCATTGAGTTATCTATTGAGATGCATATTGAT
Source organism: Picea sitchensis (assembly GCA_010110895.2). Lineage (NCBI taxonomy): Eukaryota > Viridiplantae > Streptophyta > Pinopsida > Pinales > Pinaceae > Picea > Picea sitchensis. The sequence goes on from SNQJ01S0005330.1 coordinate 103,627, forward strand.
AGCCATGATAATGTATTTCCAAGTCCCACTATGAAATCGCTCCATGAACAAAGCAATAAAAGCACAAGTTCAGGACTTTATGATAACCCACAACTTTAAGGAATATGAAGGTGGTTGCATTGACTCCATGTAATGCATTAGCAGACATCACACGTGACTTACTTAATTTGAATTAGGGGTGGATTCATGGTAAATGTTACATGTGAGACTCCATGCTATGATTCATGTGAATTCGACCCCATAAAATTAACTTACACGATTTATAACATGGAAACTCCATCCTTCTCGGATTCTTCATAAAATTGTCCCCCAAGTGCCACATTTACCCAATGAAATTTTGTCTTAATGCCATGTAATACGATTTGAATGATTTAATAGGTCTTCGATTATGTGGATCCAAGTACTCTTTTCAAAGAGTTTTGCTCCAAATTTATCGAAAATTTGTAAATTTAAGTGATTAAAATAATATATTTTAAATGCATTGAGTATCCCAAATCAATTTATGTATTCAGATGATTTAAGAAATATAAAATTGTAATTTTAATAACAATTATATTAACACATTTATATGATATGATAAATCCATGATTTAAGAAATATAAAATTGTAATTTCAATAACAATTATATTACCACATTTATATGATATGATAATTGCGAAAAAATAAAAAATAAAAAATGTTTAAACTACACCATTTATTTCATGGAGTATGGAAGAATTATCAATATGGACCACAACTCCAAGTCAAATGGTTCCAATTTGCATGTCCCACGTCCCATTGGATACACACCTCATGTATGATGTATGGTCCCTTAAAACAATGCACCATGGTTCGCCACCCATCAAATGTGTTGAGTGGTCACAAGACGACGATCCATGGATGAGTAACTTTAAATTATTTCTTTGGTTTAGAAGGGAGCGACCTCCAAGTCGTGATATACCATGGTTAATACAACGACCTTTCCATAATACTTTAAAATGACATCACTTTTCACTTTTTGGACTATGATTTAATATTTTATAACAAAAAAGAAAAGAAATGGTGTGTAGCTAACATCAACAGCTTCAGGCTCGTAAGTTGATAATTAGCAAGAACTTGTGATTTTGCAATGGTGAAGATGTCTTGGAAACACTTTCATAAGGGGTTACACACAAGAGTTGTGTCTATCCTTTGAATTTTTTTATAATGATTTAAATACATAATTGTGTATAGTTTCTATTTGTTATTATTGGTTTTGAACCTGTGACTTTTAAGGAGAAAATACATGCTCTTAATCATTAAATGCACTAAAGTTGTGTTTGCATGATTTAATTTTTTCTCTAGTGTATGAGAATAAAAACATTAACCCTTTTATTATAACTAGACCACATATGTTTCTATTAAAAAGAAGTTCTATGAAGCTAATATAGCGATGAGAAGTATTTTTAACTGAAGTTCATTGAGATCACTTATGCAAAGGTTAATAATGCTAGATGATTTGTTCTTTTGTGGTGGTAATAAAACTTTTTTTCATATTTCCCTCCCATCTTGCATGTTGTATACATGCACTTGTAGTTGAAAAATTGAAACAATGCATGAATGACTACAACAAAATGTTAATTAGTTGACATAACACTGATAAGTAGATTTAATTAAAGTAATATTACCAACGATGTCACAATGAACAATAAGACTTCAAAGTTAAAATCCAATAAAATTTTATAAAAATATTATTTTTAATCTATATTAAATAATATAATATGTATTATTTATGATTACATATATTAAACTTTAAAACTTAACCAAAAAAATTAAAAGTGAAAGACCAAGTAAGTGATAATAAGTCAACGATGAATTGAACCCTATAATACCTGATGAAGGTAACGACCAATAATATAGCCTTTAACATTGCTTCACTTGCTTTATAATGTTTCCATGGGTCTTAAGAGGGTAGATCTATTAGTCCTTGAGATGTTCCATGCTATTAATGGAACTATGCCAAAGCACCTCGGAGCTAAGAAATCAGATTTGTTTTAAATCTATATTTGTAATGGTATTTGTGTGCTACTTTGTAATTTCAGATAGGATGATTAGAACGCTTTCATACTAAGAGGAATTTTCCCATTATGTATTAGACAATTATGGTTTTAAAATTGATGGATGGATGAATTTTTAAAAGATAAAAAAGTGAAATGCATAAGGTATTCTTATGAATAAATCTTGCATCCATTTGAAGAAGAAAACATGTTGATCAAATTATAATTCAACAATTTAATATAGTGGATCTGAGTTTGTGATAAGTATACACTTAAAAAAAACTTAAATTTTGATACATTCAAGTGATATCAGAATATTTCCACATACATTCAACAATATTAAACAAACTAGTAAGAAATTGGTTATAAAACATGAAATCAATTCCAATTCCATGAAATACACCACACATTTATAATGAATATGGTAGAAATCTCTTGTTTGAAGCTTTTATTGGTAAAAAATCAGATTGCATTTGTTAGAAGGGGAAATATGGCTTCACAAGAAGTATATTAAAATGGAGGATAATACATATAATGTGCTACAAACTGATACGACAAAGGTACATGAATCTGTTTAGACCAATTGCTTATTGCTCATAATATATCCTCGGTCTTGAGCTATGTTGATATTGCAACTATGAGCACAATATACTCTTCAACACTCATAGTGTCAACCCTGATACAATGTGTCTTATTTCTCCTTTATAGATTCCATTGTATTGTGAAACTACTTCTTGAAACCACTTACTACTTCTTTATTCTTTAAACCACTTCTTATTTCTTCAAGGTTTTTTTCCGGAGTAAAAATTTTTTTTACATGAAAAATTTAATGATAAAATTTATGCTTATGAGGTTGGGCATGTACTGCTCATTTCTCCTTGTTTATCCATTGATATCTTATAAAATTGACACATATGCTTCCACACTTTTCCATTGGATATTCCTTCTTGTTCAAGTTCCTCACCACCTCATCCAAATTGGTGTATCTTTCATATGATGGCTAGGGAAGAATTCCTAAAATAATCTTTAAATTGTGTAACAACTCAAAGTCAACAACCAACATGTCAATTATATCTTTCCCCTTAAGGGTTCCCTCAAGTTGTTCAAACCTATTGTCATCATTTCTCATGTCATCCATCAACTTCTAATAGCTCTTATGTTATTACATATGTCTATTTCCATCCCAAAAAGAGGGAAGACCATGCTTGATAGCATCACTGAAGTTTTCTTAAAGGGGGATATTTTCCCTATAAGCTCATGGGTCTTATTCTCAACAGTATGCATTAGTCTCCTATTTGCAATGACATTTTTGGCATCCATGACAACATTGGTCATGTTAGTCACAATGAGATCTTTGAGATCCTCCATGGACCTACTATTTAAGAAACTTATTATGTCATTATCCAATTTTGGTTTATTCTCCAACTCAGTGGTTTTCTTGTTTATGTCCTTAAAAATAATAGTGAGCAACTCAAGCTCATATTGTATCAGAGAGAACTAATACCGATTATTGAACACTGTAGTAGATATGTTGTTCCAGATCTTATGTTTGGCTCTTTTAACGTTGGCTTTCCTGTCACCTTCATTTTTACCTGAGCTAGTTCTTTTTGAGATTTCTCTTTGGTAGAATTGATTTGATTTAAGAGTACTTTTATACTCTTCATTTGATCCTTTAACTCTTCCACCCTTGCATCATTGTATTTGAGATTATTAATGACAGTGTCCATCTCAATCTCCTTTACACTCAAATCAAATATGACCTTGTCAAGCCTTCTTCTAGGTTCAATTGAGTAGTTTGAATTTTGGTGGACCTAGTTTCCTACAATAACTGATTTTGTTGGACCTTCAGGGTTTCATTTTTAGCTTGTAGGTGCTCTATAATATTTCTCATGTCCACGAATTTTTGATAACGTTTCTTCTTTTCTTGATGGATAGCCTACATCTCTGGATTCTATACATGTTGTACATATGGGATATTCAACTTTCTCTTAAGGACTTTGATTTCATTGTCCTTTTGACTGATCAAATCTAGAATGAATGTGGTATTTTTAGGATCTTCCCCCAAGGAAATGAATTTCCTTTCCAAATAATTTATCTTGTTTTGTTTGGCTCTAGCTGACACTCTTTCTTGTTTGAACTATCTATCAATTTTTATAACCATGTCTCTAATCTTCTTTTCACTGGAAAAATATTGCAACACTCCCATATATAAAATGTCATTGGTCTTCTTGTGTAACTCAATCATATCTCCAGGATTAATATTACCATGTTTGAGTCTTATTTGGGTGGCTCTATAATCTGTAGGAGTAAGAGGCCTTAGCACCTTTGAATCCAACACAACTAGATTGGATGTGTCTTTCTTATAATCTATAACAAAGAGAAACTTTGTTTGGGATACAATTGAGTATCAATCTCCTTTATTATGTCTTTTTCCTACCTCCTTATATATGAGTAGTGGGAAAAGAGTGAAGGTTTCTTCTCAGAGGTTCTATCAGTTTGATGCAGGAGCATCGTTGGCAAGCACATGGAGCAGGACCACTCAGTGCATGTGAATCTTTCCAGAATCTTAACGCTGGAAGTCTCAACGAATATTGTGAGGCACGTCTAAACCCAACGATTTTGAAACACGCCTCAACTCAACACTGGAAAAAAAATTTCTTTGAAGCACGCTTGAACGATTGCGAGCAAAGTGGGAGTTTCCACTCCTTCTCTGTATTATGACTGATCTAAGATAGTCGTTAGATTAGGTTTTGAAATAGATGAGTATTTGGGGGGAAATCCTAAGAACCCTCTGAGATAAATAGAGGTTATGTACGCCCAAATGAGGCTAGCTGCAAAGTTAGTAGGAGATTTCTAAGTTTTTAGTTTTTGTTTTGAAATAGTTGTAGCCATTTTTCACTTTTGAATATAACAGAGGAAAATTGACCCAATAAATGGTGTGGACATTGCTTGCAATTCCCTGTTATTGTGTTTTCATTAATGAATGAATGAATTTTGTTATGAGTAGATGAACCTGTGAATGTTAGAATAAGTTTGAATTGTTTCTCTTCTGTTGAGTGGTGCAATGTGTGCACACAAAACACAAGGAGTGCATTATCGAGATATGTTTCAATTCTGAAGCTTAGAAGAGATAACATGAAATTTCCCCCTTGCAGGCAGTGCAAAGAGAATGGTGCAAGGCGTGCACAGTCGTCCAAAAGAATTCAAACCTTGCATAAAGATCTGGTGCAAGGAGTGCACACATCCGAGAATCAACTAAGTGTCGAAGGGAAATTATAAGAAGTCGAAGAACCAGAAAAGGAGAATGCCAGGAGGGCGAGAGGAATTTCTCTTCAATAAATCCTTTAGATATGAGTTATCTAAATCCCTGAAATTCAAGGAGTGTGCGAGAAGTTGAATTCTTCAGAAGACCAAGCTAAGGAGGAATAACACTTTTCATAAGTGTTAACGAGATCCAATAAATGGACTCGCAGGAAGGACAAAGGTCGAAACCTTTGAATATTTTAGAAAATCTTCTAAGCCTAAAGAAAGATTAGGATCTTCTAAGTCAGCATCCAAAAAATGAGGAGTAGGCACAGAGGAGGAAAGATCTCAGTCGTTCGGCCTGAGCACAAAGGAATCATAGCCACCCGATCAAGGTAAAGTGCACTAATGATAATATTTGAAAGTACACAAGAGGAGTGGGATTACAAAATTTCAAAATCATCGGAACCATCCATCAAGGGGGACATGTGGCGAGAGATCGGCGTTTCTCTAACTCATGACTCAGAGAAGTCAAATGTAGATTTATAAGAACTTGCGAATTGAGAAATCATGATTTGATCATAGTCGTTGATCGAAGGAGGGAGTTGAACTATAGATCTAGTCTTGTCGGGAGTTCACAACTCTATAAATAAGAAGGGAAAGTTCTAGGAAATCACGAAATCCGAGTTCACAATTTGATATGATTCGTCGGATCAAGGAGGGATCTGGACCGTCGATTCATTTCTAGGGGAGGAGATATCAGAAGTTTGGATATTGGGAGAAGAGGGTGGGCAGTCCTCCAACTTCATGAATCACGAAGTCACGAGTTCACGAAAGAGAAAGAAGAACCATCAGATCACACTGATTTCAGACCGTTGATCTAATGTGAGTCGAGCCTAGATTTTGGGTTTCGAAAATCGAGAGGACGAGTGAAAAAGACCTTCTGGGGACGTTAAACGTGAAACCATGAAGTGCTCACATCGTCGAAGGTTAAGGGAGGAGCTAGCATGCACGAGGCCCACTTCAGGATTTCGGAAGTCGCAGAGTCGAGGTTGGCACATAGGCAAACACCCGACACACGAAGTCGCGACGCGCATTTTGGTTAGGCGAGTGATCACAGTCTTGGTCACGTAGATGGAGGGGATTAACCAAGAGAGCTAGTGCCTAAATACGCTAGAGCTTTAGAAGCATTAAGGAGAAGCCTGCATGTTCCATAGAACCTGTGCCTTAAGAAGAAGAGGGCCTATTCAGTTGATTGAAGGTTCTCGAGGGGCCAAAGAGTCAATCAGTCTCAGTTTCTTGATCGATCCTAGATCGGGAAGTCACACATCCCTTAGGAGAGAAGGGGGGTCTGCATCACAGTTGTAGAGGTCAAAGATTCTCCTACTAACATTGAAGCTAAAGTAAGGTGCTCGATTGTGACATTAGGTTCTTTTGGATATGAACCATCTTCACTAGATTCTTAGGTGACATGTAGTATTCTCTTTCCTTTATACAAAACCTTCTTAATGAACCCCTGTGAATATGATTCCTCATCACCTTTTGGCCTTTTACTTTTCTACTCATCATGTCCATGTTAGATTGAAACTCTGAAATTTTTTCTTTCCAGGTTGTACATCGTGATTTTGAGGAGTTTGAATGAAATTTGTTGGATCCATTGAATGAGTGGTTGTTTTTTTTGGGACCTCTGCCTCTAGATTCTTATTAACCTCTTCCCATGAATATTGGTTAACAATTATTTCTATAACATGATTTTTATGGTGCTTGTATGTGGGTTTTCTTCCTGTAATTACACCATGTGTGTCATACACCCATTTTCTTTGTTTTTCAAAATCTAGATGTTATATCATTTCCTCCACAATACCTAGAACAATTCTCAATTTGACCAAGAAAGGGAGAATCTCTCTAGGAAGCTTGAATATAATAGTTTTCCTATGCTGAGAAAAATGAAGATGATCTGAGATTAGCGTCTTTCTAATTTACTTCAAGAAAAATATCCTAGTGGTTAGGAAAATTGGCAGCTTATATGGATCTTGTTCAAAACCATATACACTGATAAGAGTATGGTCATTATCTACATACCAATCTCCTATTATAGTATCCTTACTCAATTGCAACATCTTATTCAATTGGGGAAATTTCCTATGAGGTGGAAAGGCACAAATCAAAATGTAACATGCATTCATAAAGTTATTTAAATAAAGGAGAAAACCTTTATTCTTCTCTTGTCTCCTGACTTCTTCAATCCATTCAATTGTTTGATATTTATTGAATCATGTGTTACATTAATTCCAAAACTCTCAAAATAGGAAGAATTATTAGACAATGTGAGTTAAACCAAGTAGGCCTGGTACCTAAAGGACTTGGTATTGTGAAAACTAGAAAATTGGAAATTAATAACTTCACTTAAGAAATCAACATAGTGATGCAGGAGCATCGCCAACAACAAGCTAGCATGGGGCAAGCGCCAACGCATTTTGGCACATGATAAATTGTTTTAAATATTTTGAAGTTGGAGACACCAAACATAAATGAAACAATTAAGAAAAAGCGTACTATAGATTGTAATCAGACCTTGAGCGTCCCGCTCTCGTCTGAAGGACTAAGAGGCATTTATGTTAATGAATGTAAGTAGGTAGACTTGAATTCTTAGATTAGACAGTTTTAGGAGCCGGAGGGAGAACAGATATAGACACCCTCACTTGTATCATTGTAACATTAGCAGCATAATCAATCGAGAGAGCATAGGAGAGAAGGAGAAGAGAGCTGTGTAGGGTAAAAAAACCCATGTACAGAAGTTCTGGATTAATACAAAGATCTTTAGTTCAGACTCATGGTGTCCAATTGCTTTCTGTGTTTGTACATGTTGATTGATATATGCTTGGTTACTCTCTGTTATGCATTTTCTTTGATGCACGAATGTATGATTTCATATTAAATGTCTGAAATCTGAAGAGAGGGAGAGTAAACAATGAGTTTCAATTGTTTCTCTATCTGAGCAAGAGTTTTCCTGCAAGGAGTGCGGTGAAATTGTCCACAAGGTGTGCATTGACAAAAGTCAGAGTTTGTCTCTGCAAGCTCAAGAGAGATAGCATTTGTTCTCATTCTCACAGAAGTGCATTTTAAGCATAGGAGCCTTGCAAAGTGTGTGCAGGCCGAGTGAAGTCTCAGAGTTACAACCTGAGCGAAATTGTTAAAAAACTGTTGTCGCAGGGAGTGTGCAGAGTCTAATAATTTCAAATACTTAGTGTGTATTTGAAGAAGTGCCGCAAGGAGTGCATGTAGGAATTTTCTCCAAAGGACTTGAGGATTTTTCAATCAAGCTCAAGAGGTTTAGTACCTTGAAGCATTCAAAGGGGAGGTGTTTCAAAGTTACTTTCAAGCAGATAAGTTCCATAAGGGGATACTGTGTTCATTTCACAAGAGTTGTCAAGGAATATTTGGACGGTCGAAATTCCCCGAGGGGAGTTCGTGAAGTCCCGAGAACCGTCAGATCTTGCAGAGGAGCAAGGAGGTTTACGGTGAGTGTGTTTTTTTGTTTAATCTCTAGGGATATGAGCCAACAGGGGCCATCAGATCACTCACGTATTCACATCTCAGGGTTTCGTGGGTTGAAGAGTTGAAACCTTTGCATCAAGATTCACGAGGTCGTGAGGTGCGAAGTCGTGAAACCGTGAAAGAATCTGAGCCGTCTGTTAGAAGGAGGATACGTGTCGCGAAATCACCCGTATCGGGGATTCGGGTATCGGAGGTTAGAAAGGGAAGTCATTCAACTTTGCGAGTGGTGAAGTCGCGAAAGAATCTAAGCTGTCCATCATAGGAGGATAGGTGGCAGATATCTAGGATTCTCACAAACTCAGAGGTTCACCGAGTGAGATCCAAAGAATTGGGTGCTCCAAGTCACGAAGTTGCAAAATCACGAGGAGCGAGGATAGCCATTGGATCTAGGTCATGTGAGGGACGTTGGATCAGAGTCTCATCGTGCCTATCACGCATTCGGAGGTGTGAAGGTGCAGAAGAACCTGACAGCACAGAGAGGACAGGTGGCATACTTGTCGACACGAAGGTCAAACCTTTGTTGACCATTTTGGGGTTTCGTGAGTCGGAGAACCGAGAGCATAGCATCAGGATTCGTGAAGTCATGAAGTCTGAAACTCCGAAAAGATGGGAATTTCCATGTGGGACCCGCGTCGACGACGTGTCGAAATTTTGGCATTTCAGCATATCGACGGATAGGAGGTCGAGATTATTGTCCTGAAAGTCCCAAAGTCGAGAGTTGTGATAAGGAATAGCGTGGGGTTCCAGATCTTGGTACTTCGGGTGTTGGGATAAAATGGAGGTAGCACTTCAGGAAGTGAAGTCGTGAAGTGCTGAGAGCCGAGGCACGGAGGAAACACGTGGCAGAACCACGAAGTGGGCCCAGGAAGTAGACCGGTGGACACACGTCACCTAGTGAAGGAGTCAACACTCCGTTGACTTTTCGCATCTCAGGAATTCGCGAGACAAGAGCACAAGAGTTCAACCTTTGAACTCATGAAGTGTTGAGTGGCGAGAGGAGCTTGCGTGAAGCCTAGCCAATGGTCATGCGTGGAGGGCGCTGACGAAAGAAGAGCTATACCCATTTCGTGATCTTGGGTATTGCGAGATTGGAGAGGAAGAGTCAGGAGTCATGACTCGTGAACTCGCAAGATTGCGAGCTGTGAAAAGGACCTGTGGAATGATAAATTGCAGATTCCAGCAGGGAATCGAAGGAGCCACTTCAGCTCAAGGGGATAAATAGCGATCCTGTGAGTGGATCTCGGTCCCGAGGGCTGATAGGTCTGCGTCAGTTTGGTATCAAATCCTGACTCTGTTTGTATAGTTCAGACAGGGAAAGAGAGAAAGAAATCTCAGCCAAGCCACTGAGAAGAAGAGACAGACAAACACCCAATCCACCAGAGGACAGGCAAATGCCAGAAGGAAGGGGTAGGCAGGTGCCAAATCCAGCCATGGAAAGAGATATACATGACCTACGCGCCAGAGTCATGGACATGGAAATAAAACAGAGGCGCACAGCTGGTGCCGGGGATGTCAGTGATTCTGAAAGTGAAAATGAAGTTGGACATGAAAGAGAAGAAGTCATAGCAGAGGATGCAACAAATGAATGCCTGATTAGAGCTGTTGTAAGAATGGATGCTAAGGCAAAAATGGATATTCCAGTATATGAAGGAAACCTAGATGTTGAAGAGATTCTAGACTAGATTAGAGCTCTAGACACACATTTTGACTATGAAGATGTCGAGAAGGACAAAAAGGTCAAACATGTTGTCACAAGATTGAAAGGACATGCAACATTGTGGTGGGATGAGCTACAAGATGACAGACGCTGCAAGGGCAAGAAGAAGATCAAGAGTTGGGATAGGATGATCGCAAAGATGAAGGCAAAATTCATTCCGAGGGATTACCAAATTACTCTATTTCGAAGAATGCAGAATTTGAGACAGAAGCTAATGACAGTGAAAGAGTACACTAAATAATTCTACAGGTTGAACATCAGAGCAAGTCATCGAGAAAGCGATGATGAAAAGGTTTCCAGATATATGAATGGTCTGAGATACGACATTCAGGATGAGATGAGCATGATGACCATATGAATGGTGGAAGAGGCTCATCAGATGGCTATAAAAGCTGAAGAGAAGTTGAACTGAAAACAAGGTCAAAGAGGTTGAGGCAGAAGTCAAGCCAGAGGAAAATCAGTTGCCCAGGATAGAAATTAGAAACCCAAGGAAGAGTGGAAGAAACCTCAGACTCAAACTGAGAGAGGTGGAAGCTCACAGAGAGGGCAGCATACCGAACAAAGAGGTCAGTATGCTGATGGAAACATTTTTCCTCGTACCAGAGGTAGAGGAAGAGGAAGAGGTGGAGTAGTGAAATGCTTCACATGCGGAAAGGTTGGACACAAGTCTTATGAGTGTCCAGACAAAAAGAAGGAAGGTGGTGAAACTCACATTGCCGAAGAACAAAGGCAGAATGTTGAGGCAGAGGATGTTGAAGGCGAAAGATCATTGATGATGCGAAAATTTCTCTTAACGCCAGAGAAGGAGGTGGAGAGTTCAGTGCAAAGAAACAGTCTTTTTCGGACTTCTTTCAAAACCAAAGACAGGGTATGTAAAGTCATCGTGGATAGTGGTAGCACAAATAATCTCATTTCTACATAGATGGTAGAAAAGCTGGAGTTGGAGACTATTGAACATCCAAGTCCATACAGAGTTTCGTGGCTACAAAAGGGACATCAGGTAAATGTCACTAAACAATGTTTAGTTGAATTTAAAATAGGAGGGTATAAAGATGAAATACTCTGTGATGTTATTCCCATGGATGTTTGTCATCTATTGCTAGGCATACCATGGCAATATGATAGAAATGTGATTCATGATGGGAGGAAGAACACATACACCCTAGAGAAGAATGTG
>SNQJ01S0005330.1:115386-146593 GCA_010110895.2 Picea sitchensis
ATCTATATTTGTAATGGTATTTGTGTGCTACTTTGTAATTTCAGATAGGATGATTAGAACGCTTTCATACTAAGAGGAATTTTCCCATTATGTATTAGACAATTATGGTTTTAAAATTGATGGATGGATGAATTTTTAAAAGAAAAAAAAGGTGAAATGTAGAAGGTATTCTTATGAATAAATCTTGCATCCATTTAAAAAAGAAAACATGTTGAGCAAATTATAATTCAACAATTTAATATAGTGGATCTGAGTTTGTGATAAGCATATACTTAAAAAAACTTAATTCTTAATACATTCAAGTGATATCAGAATATTTCCACATACATTCAACAATATTAAACAAAATGGTTGGAAATTGGTTATAAAACATGAAATCAATTCCAATTCCATGAAATACACCACACATTTATAATGAATATGGTAGAAATCTCTTGTTTGAAGTTTTTATTGGTAAAAAATCATATTACATTTGTTAGAAGGGGAGATATGGCTTCACAAGAAGTATATTAGAATGGAGGATAATACATATAATGTGCTACAAACTGATACAACAAAGGTACATGAATCTATCTAGACCAATTGCTTATTGTTCATAATATATCCTCGTTCTTGAGCTATGTTGATATTGCAACTATGAGAACAAGATACTCTTCAACACTCACAGTGTTGACCCCGATACAATGTGTCTTATTTCTCCTTTATAGATTCCATTGTATTGTGAAACTACTTCTTGAAACCACTTACTATTTCTTTATTCTTTAAACCACTTCTTGTTTCTTCAAGGTTTTTTTCCTCGGTAAAAATTATTTTTACATGAAAAATTTAATGACAAAATTTATCCTTATGAGGTTGGGCATGTACTGCTCATTTCTCCTTGTTTATCCATTGATATCTTGTAAAATTGACACATATGCTTCTGCACTTTTCCATTGGACATTCCTTCTTGTTCAAGTTCCTCAACACCTCATCCAAATTGGTGTATCTCTCATATGATGGCTAGGCAAGAATTCCTAAAATAATCTTTAAATTGTGTAACAACTCAAAGTCAACAACCAACGTGTCAATTATATCTTTCCCCTTAAGGGTTCCCTTAAGTTGTTCAAACCTATTGTCATCATTTCTCATGTCATGCATCAACTTCTAATAGCTATTATGTTATTACATATGTCTATTTCCATCCCAAAAAGAGGGAAGACCATGCTTGATAGCATCACTGAAGTTTTCTTAAAGGAGGATATTTTCCCTATAAGCTCATGGGTCTTATTCTCAACAATATGTATTAGTCTCCTATTTGCAATGACATTTTTGCCATCCATGAAAATATTGGTCATGTTAGTCACAATGAGATCTTTGAGATCCTCCATGGACCTACTATTTAAGAAACTTATTATGTCATTATCCAATTCTGGTTTATTCTTCAACTCAATGGTTTTCATGTTTATGTCCTTAAAAACAATAGTGAGCAACTCAAGCTCATATTGTATCAGAGAGAATCGATATCGATTATTGAACATTGTAGTAGATATGTTGTCCCAGATCTTATGTTTGGCTCTTTTAACGTTGCCTTTCCTGTCACCTTCATTTTTACCTGAGCTAGTTCTTTTTGAGCTTTCTCTTTGGTAGCATTGATTTGATTTAAGAGTACTTTTATACTCTTCATTTGATCCTTTAACTCTTCCACCCTTGCATCATTGTATTTGAGATTATTAATGACAGTGTCCATCTCAATATCCTTTACACTCAAATCAAAGATGACCTTGTCAAGCCTTCTTCTGGGTTCAATGGAGTAGTTTGAATTTTGGTGGACCTAGTTTCCTACAATAACTGATTTTGTTGGACCTTCAGGGTAGTTTGAATTTTGGTGGACCTAGTTTCCTACAATAACTGATTTTGTTGGACCTTCATGGTTTCATTTTTAGCTTGTAGGTGCTCTATAATATTTCTCATGTCCACTAATTTTTGATAGAGTTTATTCTTTTCTTGATGGATAGTCTGCATCTCTGGAGTCTGTACATGTTGTACGTATGGGATATTCAACTTTCTCTTAAGGACTTTGATTTCATTGTCCTTTTGACTGATCAAATCTAGAATGAATGTGGTATTTTTAGGATCTTCCCCCAAGGAAATGAATTTCCTTTCCAAATCATTTATCTTGTTTTGTTTGGCTTTGGTTGACACTCTCTCTTATTTGAACTATCTGTCAATTTTGATAACCATGTCTCTAATCTTCTTTTCACTAGAAAAATATTGCAACACTCACATAAATAAAATGTCATTAGTCTTCTTGTGTAACTCAATCATATCCCCAGGATCAATATTACCATGTTTGAGTCTTATTTGGGTGGCTCTATAATCTGTAGGAGTAAGAGGCCTTAGCACCTTTGAATCCAACACAACTAGATTGGATGTGTCTTTCTTATAATCTATAACAGAGAGAAACTATGTTTGGGATACAATTGAGTATCAATCTCCTTTATTATATCTTTTTCCTACCTCCTTATACATGAGTAGTGGGAAAAGAGTGAAGGTTTCTTCTCATAGGTTCTGTCAGTTTGATGCAGGAGCATCGTTGGCAAGCACGTGGAGCAGGACCACTCAGTGCATGTGAATATTTCCAGAATCTTAACGCTGACAATCTCAATGAATATTGTGAGGCACGTCTTAAGCCAACGATTTTGAAACACGCCTAAACTCAACGCTAGAAAAAAAAAATCTTTGAAGCACGCTTGAACGATTGTGAGCAAAGTGGGAGTTTCCACTACTTCTCTGTATTGTGACTGATCTAAGATAGTCGTTAGATTAGGTTTTGGAATAGATGAGTAGTTGGGGGGGAATCCTAAGAACCCTCTGAGATAAATAGAGGTTATCTACGCCCAAATGAGGCTAGCTGCAAAGTTAGTAGGAGATTTCTAAGTTTTCAATTTTTGTTTTGATACAGTTGTAGCCATTTTTCACTTTTGAATATAACAGAGGAAAATTGACCCAATATATGGTGTGGACATTGCTTGCAATTCCCTGTTATTGTTTTTTCATGAATGAATGAATGAACTTCGTTATGAGTAGATGAAACCGTGAATGTTAGAATAAGTTTGAATTGTTTCTCTTATGTCGAGTGGTGCAAGGTGTGCACACAGAACACAAGGAGTGCATTATCGAGATCTGTTTCGATTTCGAAGCTCAGAAGAGATAACAAGAAACTTCCCCTTTGCAAGCAGTGCAAAGAGACTGGTGCAAGGCATGCACAGTCGTCCACAAGAATTCAAACCTCGCATAAAGATCTAGTGCAAGGAGTGCACACATCTGAGATTTGACTAAGTCGAAGAACCAGAAAAGGAGAATGCCAGGAGGGCGAGTGGAATTTCTCTTCAATAAATCCTTCAGATATGAGTTATCTAAATCCCTGAAATGCAAGGAGTGTGTAGGAAGTCAAATTCTTCACAAGACCAAGCTCAGGAGGAGTAACACTTTTCATAAGTGTTAACGAGATCCAAGAAATGGACTCGCAGGAAGGACAAAGGTCGAAACCTTTGAATATTTTAGAAAATCTTCTAAACCTGAAGAAAGCTTAAGATCTTCTAAGTTAGCATCCAAACAACGAGGAGCAGGCGTAGAGGAGGAAAGATCTCAGTCGTTCAGCCTGAGCGCAAAAGAATAGTAGCCACTCGATCAAGGTAAAGTTCACTAACGATAAGATTTGAAAGTACACAAGAGGAGCAGGATTACGAAATTTCAAAATCATTGGAACCGTCCATCAAGGGGGACAGATGGTGAGAGATCAACGTTTCTCTGACTCATGACTCAGAGAAGTCAAAGGTAGATTTATAAGAACTTGCAAATCGAGAAATCGGGATTTGATCATAGTCGTTGATCAGAGGAGGGAGATGAACTGTAGATCTGGTCTTGTCGGGAGTTCTCAATTCAGGAAATAAGAAGCGAAAGTTCAGGGAACTCACGAAATCCAAGTTCGCGATTTGATATGAGTCGTCAGATCGAGGAGGGATCTGGACCATCAATTCGTTTCGAGGGAAGGAGATATCGAAAGTTCGTATATCGGGAGAAGAGGGTGGACAGTCCTCCAACTTCGTGAATCGTGAAGTCCCGAGTTCACGAAAGAGAAAGAAGGACCATCGGATCACACGAATTTCGGACCGTTGATCTAACGTGAGTGGAGCCTAGATTTTGGGTTTCAAAAATCGGGAGGAGGAGCGAAAAAAACCTTCTGGGGACACGAAACATGAAACCGCGAAGCACTCACATCGTCAAAGGTTAAGGGAGGATCTAGTACGCATGAGGTCCACTTCGGGATTTTGGAAGTCGAAGAGTTGAGGTTGGCTCATAGGAAAACACTCGACACCTGAAGTCGTGATGCGCCTTTTGGTTAGGCGAGTGATCACAGTATTGTTCATGTAGAGGGAGGGGCTTGACCAGGAGAGCTAGCGCCTAAATACGTTGGAGCTTTAAAAGCATTAAGGAGAAGCCCGCATGTTCCATAGAACCTGTGCTTTAAGAAGAAGAGGGCCTATTCAGTTGATTGAAGGGTATCGAGGGGCCAAAGAGTCAATCGAACTCAGTTTCTTGATCGATCCTAGATCGAGAAGTCACACATCCCTTAGGAGAGAAGGAGGGTCTGCACCATAGTTGTAGAGGTCAAAGCATCTCCTACTAACATTGAAGCCAAAGTAAGGTGCTCGATTGTGACATTAGGTGTTTTTGGATCTAAACCATCTTCACTAGATTCTTAGGTGATATGTAGCATTCTCTTTCCTTTATACAAAACCTTATTAATGAACCCCTGTGAATATGATTCCTCATCACCTTTTGGCCTTTTACTTTTCTACTCATTATGTCCATGTTAGATTGAAACTCTGAATTTTTTTCTTTCTAGGTTGTACATCGTGATTTTGAGGAGTTTGAATGAAGTTTGTTGGATCCATTGAATGAGTGGTTGCTTGTTTTGGGACCTCTGCCTCTAGATTCTTATTAACCTCTTCCCATGAATCTTGGTTAACAGTTCTTTCTATAACATGATTTTTATGGTGCTTGTATGTGGGTTTTCTTCCTGTAATTACACCATGTGTGTCATACACCCATTTTCTTTGTTTTTCAAAATCTAGATCTTATATCATTTCCTCCACAATACCTAGACCAATTCTCAATTTGACCAAGAAAGAGAGAATCTCTCTAGGAAGCTTGAATATAATAGTTTTCCTATGCTGAGAAAAATGAATATGATCTGAGATTAGCCTCTTTCTAATGTACTTCAAGAAAAACATCCTAGTGGTTAGGAAAATTGGCAGCTTATATGGATCTTGTTCAAAACCATGTACACTGATAAGAGTATGGTCATCATCTAGATACCAATCTCCTATTATAGTATCCTTACTCAATTGCAACATCTTATTCAATTGGGGAAATTTCCTATGAGGTGGAAAGGCACGAATCAAAATGTAACATGCATTCATAAATTTATTTAAATAAAGGAGAAAACCTTTATTCTTCTCTTGTCTCCTGACTTCTTCAATCCATTAAATTGCTTGATATTTATTGAATCGTGTGTTACATTAATTCCAAAACTCTCAAAATAGGAAGAATTATTAGACAACATGAGTTAAACCAAGTAGGCATGGTACCTAAAGGACTTGGTATTGTGAAAACTAGAAAATTGGAAATTAATAACTTCACTCAAGAAATCAACATAGTCAAATTTTGTGAATGTGATAGACTATGGAGGTAACAATGATGAAAAAATACCTAAGATAGATTGATATACAGTCTTGTCATGTTCATAACCTAGGACCTAACAAATCATGGAAATAGTTTGCTTGGTTATTTCAGGGAAAATGGTCGGTTTGAATGGAGGAGTATTGGTTGGAAGTCGGGCATTTACGGCCAATACATTACTCAATAGTTTTTATTTTTTAGGTTGTGACTATGGCTCGTATTTTGGGGATAGAGCATCGTCATCTAGGGATTCTTGAGCAGCAAGGTCAGGTAATTTGAGAATTTTGGCAATGGATGATTTCATAATTGAACATGTAACCTTAGAAAATCTATAGACATGATTCGTTGCTCATCGTCCTTGTAATTTACAATGCACCACTCACTTAGCTCAGGGAAATCATAAGTTTGTGGGACTATGGATCGAGCAAGGTTCGAATCCCACAAGTGAAAATATGATCTGGATTTATGAGAGGAACAAAAGGAACAACAGATTGAATACAATAACACAGAGATAACAAGAGATATACAATGAACAATAACTTTTATTGAATAAATGAAATAGACTGTAACTATAAAACTACAAAACTGGAACAATTTTCTCAAATGGTAGTAGTTATCTCTGAGAAGAGATGTGGATGCTATGCACATTTGTATGAGAAGAAAATGATTACAATGAGGCTCTAAAGGCATTTTTAACATTATGCATGAATGCCAAAACCCTAGAAATACAAAAACCTAACAGTAGGAGGTGAAACACCAAACGTTATGTGGGCCTCGATGGGCAAGTTGGCACCTCAAATTCCCAGGATCGTAAACTTTGCATACAACCTTCGTTTTAGGCGTGTGATAGCTTGTTGGAAAGGTATTTTCGAGAAATACACTTTATGCCATCAAAATATGGCTCTATCTATAGTTTGATTGTGGAAAGCCAAAAAAACATTGTTTGGGCCCCAAAACGGCCCTGGAAGTACAAAAAGATGTACTGATATGAAAACTTCCAAAATAATTCATTTGGATTAGGTGGGTGGCCACCAATATCCACTTGGAATATTTGTAGGACTTCAAATATCCCAGAAGTGTAGAACCCACAATAAAAAAGAAGTACAGAAGAATGTGTTGAACTAAAAACTGTCAAGAGGAGGCAGTTGTAATAGGTGGGTGGCCACCAATATCCACCTGGATCAATCCTCCCCCCTTAGGAAGAAATGGTATCCATTGTGTTGAGTTCCCCCATCATGTGAGGAATCTTCTATTGAATTTGGCACCAGGTGAGCCACTTGCCTTGCTGTAGGAGTTGCCCTGCCTTGACAACCTGATAAAGATGGATCTTCTGATGGTGATTTCCCTTGACCTATGTGTCCACTATATGATTAGTGGATGCTTGTTCCATGCAGTCAGGGTTGAGATATGTTGGTGTGAGTTGTTATGTGATATCTAAGGTGTCCAGTAATGGTGGAAAATATGGCCGAAGGAGGTACACATTGAATAATTGGTGCAATCCAAGGAAGGGTGGAGTGGTGACCTCAAAAGCATTGGTACCCACAACCTTGGTGATAGTGTAGGCTCCATAGAGAAGTGGTTGGAGATTCTTATGGGTCCCTGTAAAGTGCTCTTTCTGCAAATGTAGCCAGACCTTGTCTCCCACCTGAAATTGGTGCAGTGCCTTGTGTTGATCATGGCACTGCTTGTACTTATCATTGTCTTTCTGCAAAATCTCATGGACATGTTGGCAGATGTGCCGAATCCACTCAATGAATCTTGTGGCTTTGTCAGCCTATGAAAGAACATGGGAATATTCTGCATGTGTGGTGGCAAGAGGTAATGCAACATCAGTGGAACCCAAGGGTTGGAATCACAGCCCCACCTAAAATGGGTTGGGGCCAGTGGAGCTATGGATATCCTTGTTGTATATGTGTTCACCATAGAGGAGATTCTCATCCAAGGTACGTGAATGCTTAGAGTTGTACATGCACAGGATGTGCATAATCATCCGATTGACGACCTTTGTTTGGTCGTCAGTTTGCGGGTGGAAAGAAGTGTAATTAGTGAGCTTGGTGTTCAACAGTGACCAGAGACTTGACTAAAATGTGTTGAGGAACATTTTTTCTCGATCAAATATGATGGTATTTGGTCTCCCAAAATGGACCCACACTCGTTTGAAGAAGATATTGGCAATATCTTCTATTGTGATGCTCTTCTTACAGAATGTGACAATGACATCTTCGAAAACTGATCAACCACCACAAATACACAATCATTTCCTTTATTGGTGGATGGAAGGCCAGACATGTAATCCATCTAGATGGATTCCCAAGGCCTCTCGGGAGTAGGAAGATGGGTGTATAATCCTTACTTCTTGATGGTTGGCTTGGCAATGGCACATTCAGTGAAAGATATGATATACTTGTTGACATACTATCATAGTTTTAGCCAATAAACATGTTTCTTTATAATGACCAGAGTTTTCTCCATGCCAACATGTCCTACCATCCGATTGTAGTGAGCTTCCCAGATCAACATTTCATGCTTGCTTGCAGGAACATAGATATGGACAAGATGACATAACAGTCTGTCCTGAATGTGAAAATCGATGACATTCGCGCCTATACCCAACATCTGATAGGTGGTGGAAAAGTCTAGATCTTGCTTATAAAGTTGGGGCCACTTAGATGCATCATGTCCACAGGAATGGAGAATGATGGTGAGTGCACCCATAGGAGGTCGACTGAGGCAGTTAGTGATACAATTTGTGCTCCATGTCTTATACTTGATGTTGAGATGGAACTACTGTAGGTAGGTGGACCGCTTCTATTGGTGGTCATTATGCAACTTCCCCTATGTATGTATGAACTACAAAGGCTTGTGATCAATGTGGATGATTTTCTCCTTTCCCATAATGTAATGCTTCCATTGACGACAAGCTTGTACAATGGAATACATTTCCTTGTCATAAGTGGGGTATTTATGGACATTATCTAAGAGTGTCTCACTATGGTATGCCACTGGATGACCATGCTGAGTGATAACTGTGCCTACAACATAGTCGCATGCATCAGTATCAATATCTAACGATTGTTGCAGATTAGGTAAGGAGAGTACTGGAGCTGAGAAAAAGAGATGCTTAAGATCATAAAATGCTCATTTTTTTTCCTTCCCCTATACGGAATTTTCCCTGCCACCACCCTTGGTCACTTGGCTAAGGGCCCATGCGATATGGGAGAATCCCAACACGAAACATCTGTAGAATTTGGCCAATCCAAAGAAGCTTCGAAGCTCGATTAGTGTGGTCGAGGATGTCTATTCATAGATGACTTGGATCTTAGTTGGATAAACATGTACCCCATGCTCATCAACAATGTATCCCAAGTAATGGACCATGTTCATGCCAAAGGATCATTTTTCCAATTTGGCATATAATTTGTGCTGTCGCAGAGTGCTCAAAACCTACCGAATATGTTGCATGTGCTCCTCCCAAGTTCTACTGAAGATGAGGATGTCATCCAAATCTATCGCCAAAAAAGAATTGTTGAAGGGTCTCAATACATCATCCATCAACCTGATAAAAGTGGTTGGTGCATTTGTTAAGCCAAAGGCCATGACCAACCATTCAAAGAGATCTTCTTTAGATTTTAAAGTTTTCTTCCATACATTAGTTGGTTCGATGGGAACATGTTGGTAGCTAGACTTTAGATAAATATTGCTGAAGAATTTTCCCCCCTTGAGTTGGTCAAGAAGGTCATCAATTCTGGGAATTGGGTATCGATTCCTGACTGTGATTTTGTTTAATTCTTTGTAATCAATGAAGAGCCTCCAGTTCCCATATTTCTTCTGCACTAATACAATTGGGATTTTGTAAGAGGAGGATCTGGGTATGATGTGCCCCTTTTGAAGCAGCTCTTGGATATGATGCTTGATTTCATCATTTTCCACCAGTGAGCAATGATAGACTGGTCCATTAGGAAGAGGTGCACCAGGGTTTAGATCAATTGGATTCTTGACTTGGCAGTGCATCGGTAGCCCAGTGGGTGAGCAAGAGATGTCTCTATAATCTTCCACAATCTCGTCCACTTGCTTCTGCTGCAAAGAGATACTATGTGTAGAGGCCACATATGTGGCGGTGACCTTATGTTTACTATGAGCATGGATCACAAAGAAGATGAACTTCCCATTATGTGAAATTAACTTACTACATTCCTTAGTAGAGATCAAAGAAATAGAGGTACGTGGTGCCACCTATGGTATCCTGTACAATTGTCTACCCAAAGTAATAATAAAATTGCGAGGTCTAGACTCATAAAAAACATGTCGCTTCCACAAGGGGATAAATATCACACAATACCTTGTCTTTGAAAGGATTGATGTCACAGGGAAGACACCACTGTTGGATGACACAAAGATCTCTTCCTTGGAGAAGCCATTTGATGGTGTAGGCATGTGGATGTGGTGTTCTCGGCAGGTCCAGCCGCTTGAAAACATCTGTTGAGATGGGGTTTTTCTGACTACCACTATCGAAAATGAAATTAAGCAGAGCCCAATTTACCCACATCTGTGAGTTAAAGAGCCATTCCCCTTCCTCTGGTTCTTATGGTTCACGTGGCTGGACTTTGGTGGTAGTGACTGTGGCACTGGGTTCAGCATCAATAATCCACTTCCGTCCTTTTGGATTTGATACTGAGTCAAAATCGTCCTCTAACTCAAAATATTTCAACTTGGCCACAAGTGACTTCTTGGAGTGGCATTCTTTGGTGTTGTGCCAAGGGATTTTATGGTATTCTCACCATTTTCCTGTGTCCTTTGTTGAATTCTCATTACCCTTCATGTGTTCTGGCTTGGACTAGGTGTCCTGAGAGTGGAAATATTTTCTCTGTTCTTTGTTGTGTGGGTTGGGACCACCTTTTCCTTCCTTCACCTGTGAGGATTTTTTATATCCAAACTCTCACCTCTTCTGCTTAAATTTATGCTCAATCTTGACAACATATCTATCTTTCATACTCAATGATGCGATGTCCAAAAAATCCATTTATGTTTGAATGTATCTATGAAAACAACCACCGTATTTGAGAACCGTATGTTATTCCAAGTCTTTGATACCAATTTGGTACACAGGGTATGGAAAATGTTGGTGAAATATGGTAGTGTTTGGTCCCTTTCCTGACGCAGGGTGGTCCATCTAGTGTACTAGTTCTCGTAGATTACAACAGGGTTGTGCTGAGGTCATTTCCCACTTCCAAAAATTCCCTCCCCTTTTCTATTCTTCCGAATTCTTTTCTCCCTTTCTTTTCCCTCTTCTACACTTACGTGCTTTTCCCTTTTATTTTTTCCCTCTTACTATCCCTTTCTAGTTCTAACACTTAGTCACATTTTAGACTGTGAGTTTCGGGGTTGGTAGATTTACAGTTTCTCACCTCCATATATAACTTCACATCACGAGTCTGACTGACTGCCATGCTATCCCACACTTAGACGATTCTACGATCGAGTGTTCTTGGGTTTACAAGATCGAGCTTTCATGATCTTGTGTTTCGTGATAGACACATTGCACCAAAGAGTTTCACGATCTACATTTCGATCCCTGAACTCCCTAAAGTGCCTAAGTTTCATTCCTCCTACATGATTCCATCCAAGCATTACGTTGTCCCATACTTATCCAATTTCACACCTCATACCATCGCAGGCTCTCGGGTTCCTGGGTTCCCGGGTTCAAAAAAATATCAAATCACATATTGCCCCCGTACATCCCCGCCACCCTCATGACCTTCCCAATGCACATTTATTGTGCTTTTAATGCTTAAATAACTTACCATACATGTCCGAAAGGATGGTAATTAATAAGTGAAATCCTCGAGGAGATCTCCTATTAAAACACATTAAAACGAGATTTACGGAGGATTATATCATCTCCCTCTAGCGTTCATTCCTAACATAATTTGGAGCAAGGGAACATTCTCATCAACTTATGGAAGGAATTCGACAACATTTCTATGGAGATACACTGAATATTTGCAAGCGCGAGGATCAGAGTTTTCAGTGGGCCAAGGCATATTCCTATTATTCATCCCCTTCTGCCCATAAGGAAATAATCTTAACGTATGGAATTGCACGTGCAGGTTGTGTCCAGGAAGTTTTTGATTGTAAGGAGTTGGTCAGCTAGTGCGCAGAGAGATATATTCCAAGACAGTGGATCATTCATTTGTGGGACCATTCCCTTATCTCTCTGTGACCTCAGGTATTCTGTAAGATGTTGAGACTTCCCAAGACAACACTCACCTTCAAAGTTGAATATTGTAGGGAGTTCTTAAAAAGGCATGACAATGGACTTGATCTCTTACCTGAATTCCTAGAGAACCCAATGACCATCCCCGAGGACATCACAAGATTGCAGGTTGGCTCATTTAAAAATCACTTCCGAAAAATTCCATGGCTTCTTAGGAGGATAACACGATAGGAAACCATGGCCAGCATCTCCCATATGATTCTTTACATTCTATATTTTACAGTCAAATAACATACCATCTTCTATTAGGGTATGTTTATTTCCATTGAAATCTCTTACCAATAGGCGCAATACAAGAAGGAGAAGAAATTATTTGTGTAATCTTATTTGGTTTCCACGATAGCACATTGCTGTCTGTTCCCGAGATTATCTGTGTGCAAGAAGGTAAACTGTGAATTTGACCTAGTAACCTTCTGGTATCAAACATTGTGGAGGCACAAGGCCTCCCAACATTTTTATGATTTTTTAAATTACTTTTATCAGTTTTTAAATATTTTTTGTTTGGAAAACATGCTCCCTGGATGTTTGACTAGGCGAGTAAGTTCCTATATAAGAACGGGACACTAGAACAAATGGAAAATTATAACTTTATAAGGATTTTTGGTTACAAGCAAAATCCTTCCTTCTACTCCACATATCTAACAAATTGTTTGTTGTTGAAATAGAAAGGCAGTACAACTATTGATTTCATTTTTTCCATGAAAAGAGAAAAAATCAATCCATGCCTTTGCCTTGGAAAGTTGGGGATTTCATATTCAGAAATATGAACAAGATTGATGAATTCACGGGACACTTCCACAGCCTCAATTTAAAATATGTTGAAAAAGTAAAAGGGTTCGACCCTAGTGGTATTTTTTTAGAACATTTATTGGTTGTTGGTTTCAACAATTCTTTGATTAATAGTATTATGAATGAAGACAGAGACAATGCCTCAAGAAGTCTCGCTCATGACACCAACAACTTGGAGAAAATACTCAGCACCAATGAGTCATACAAGCAGAGAGGAAATGGTTTGGGTGAGAAAAATGCCCAATCCCTGACTATCATGCCAAAGAGTAAAACATCTTGGAGAAACACTCCAACGACCTACCAAAGTAAGAAAGTAACCCACATTTCTTTAGGCGAAGAAGGAGATAAGAACCCTCCTTCTGAAAAAATTGAAATTTCTCATAAACTTCCCTTCAGGAAGAAAAGAAAAAACATTGTGCAAGAAGAGGAGGGACCTCATGGAGAAAGTGATATCCATGACCTCTCCCTCGAGGATATGGAACTCAAAATTGACATCGATAAAGTGTTCCCCAACATCGACCAGCTAGAGAGAACTTCTCACCAAAACCCTCAGATGGAAATAATTGAGACCGAGACCTTCGACAAAGAAGAGTCTTTTTCATTTCAGAGCGTTTTTTTTTACAGCAAGTCCAAAAAATTGATTATTGAGAAAAGAGATGTAAATAAAAAAAAAGGGGAAATCTCGTTCATAGATTAACCTACAGAACATGCGGCCTTCCAAAATTTTTGAGATACACAGAGCAACTCGAGATTATTTAGATAATTCTATTGGAGGCCTTGAAGTGGATAATGTCAAGTTAAAGAAGCGAATCAAAGAATTGGAGGAAGCTTCAATGCCCCTTTCACTACTTGTTATTCCTTTAGCAATGATTAGACCTACCACACCTATGGAAAAATTAAAAGGATCGACAATCCTTCTCACATCAGCCCGAGCCTATGTGGAAAATAATAACAAGAAATGAATGGAATTAATAACATAGTCTTGGGAGATGTTAAATGACATGGTCTCTTTTGGAACGAGAGCACACAGTTTTCATGAATATCTACATGCAAATTTAAAAAATGAGGAAGGTTTCTACCTCGATGAGGTTGTACCATTTGGTGTTAAAGTTACCAATATGACATAATTGAGAAGAAGAGAGGAGGATATCCCTTCTATGAACTGGATAAAACAACTAAATGCATGCTTGAAGGAAAAGGTTAAAAACCTAAATAATATTGTTCAAGCATGCAACCAAGCCATAACTAGAAGAGAAGAATTATTCTAGAAGCTAGTTGACATAGATATGGATGGAAACACCAATGAGGTCCAAGACCCCAAATTGATACTCAACTCGTTTTTCTTAAGCAAGAAATCATTTTATGAACAAGTTGTGATCCTTAAAGGGTTATCATTTGAAAAATTCTACGACATTCTTGAGTATGGTGAAGATGATGTGGAAAACTGGCTAGTTGATTATTTAATTAAAAATAAAGATATTGAAGAAGCACTGCGGAACATTTCTATTGATAAAAGGGACTTGGAAGGTTAACTCTTAAATATTAAAATCCGGCATGAAATCAACATGGCGCCAATGAGGAGCTACATCGAGGAGTAGTCTAAATTTTTTTTTGACAAGCTTACCAATGAAGGGTAAAGGATGGTTGAGACGGTTCCTATAACTGCTGAGGAGAGCCATAAAAGGACATCAACAAGAAAGTGACAAACCATGAGATACCATAATAGTAATTTCATACTGATCACCTCTTTCTATCTTTATCAAGCTCTCCATCCAGTTACTCCACCTCTTTAAATAGAAAGGTTTAACTAAAGATTGCTAATTTCCTTTTTCTTCTTACCAGGTCTTGTTGCCTTTCAATGCCCACTTTCTTCTTTCGACGAAATTTATTCTTATAAATATTTTATTTATGGTCCGCGAGAGCCCCAATCCTAGTCATTATGACAAACACATTTTAATTTGAGAGAATATGTATTGAACTATCTATTTTTTAGAAATTCTAAGACAACTATTTTGGGAACAATCTCGGCTGTACTTTGAAACCCATTTTTTCTGAATATAAAGTATTTTAGGTTGATCTATCGTTATCTCCATTTGAGCTTCCCATGTACTACTCTGTCAAAGATATCTTATGCATGCGGGTAATTTCCTTTTAGTTTTTATGTGATCAGAAATCTTTAGCCCTACTATGATGGATGTGAGGAAGTTCTGTTTATTTTCTTCAAATGTATGAATGTGTGTGTTTCCTAGTCCATTCTCAGGAAATCTCATTTTAAAAAGAAAAATAAATATATTTTATGTTTTCTGTTATATCTATTTTACTTTCCTTAACGGAATTCTTTAAAATTCCCACAATTTACAAATCTTTGACAGAGGAGTACCACCTCTATAAAAGCGCAGGAGGATTTGCATCCTCGTGAGGTTGTTGTTTCAGTCCTAACGGATTCAAGCGCCAACATTTTTGGCGGCCATACTGGGGACATCAAATGAAAATTAGGAACCTGGCCCAACATTTTAAAAAGCATATATGACTTTACCCCAGAGTAACCAACCCCATTTAGAAATTAGACTGAATAATCAATGAAGCATTTTGCACCAATTGTATAATTTGGTAATATCAACATCCCAGACTCGAGAAGAGTTAGAAAAGTCCCGACAGATCTTAGTCCAATAAGAATAAAGAGAAATTATCTGAAGACAAAGGAGAGATGAATGACAAGATCAGAGAAATCAAAGAGTGGCTAGAGCAACACAAGAACACGGTTGAGATTAAAGTTGGACGAATTCAAAGGACCCATTACCTGAAGTAAAAGTAAGCAACTCTTTGTCCTTACAAGTGAAAGATATGATCCTGAAACCTCTCAAAAATGGCAGCATGAGATGAATGGCCCCAAATCGATCATCATGAGGAGAGACAATGAGGGAAAGAGATGTTGCAAGAAACCAAGGAATCCCAGGGTTTGGAAATAGAAGGAGGGTGAGAGATTCCCCTCTTAATCTCATGGATGAACAACACAAATTCCCAGTTCTCCCTAAGGGCACCTTAAAGGAATTTTCTAGAGATGGGACAATCGATGCAAAGAGGTATTTGCATTTATTTATTGACGTTTGTGACTTCCACCGAGTTGAACATGACGACATCATGGTGAGGTTATTTTTGCAAACTTTATCAGAAATATCTTATGAATGGTATAGACCATTTCCCAATAGATTCATTCGCTCATTTAATGACCTCAAAGTTATGTTCCTAACTATGTTTTCCCCCCAATTGCCTACCATACCCTCCTCAAAGACTTCACTCATATTGGGTTGAGGAAGAACAAAAGGATATAGAATTTTAATCTCATGTTCAATAAGACCTTCAGTAGAATCCTAAAAGACAAAAGACCAAATGACCCTGTCATTCTCGGTTTCTATAAGAATGCAATGCCCCTGTATGTAAAATATTCCATAAAAGCATCCCGGATGGATACTCTCGAGGAAGCAATGACTAAGGCCATTGAGATGGAAGAAATTATGATTGAAATAGGCATCGACCCCGACATTGTATTGGGAAGAGTACAAAGACATATGGGGGGGTTGAATATTGATAATCAAGGAGCTTCTAGATCGAGAAAGATCGAATATTTTAAAGCTTGAGCAACTCAGAATCAAATAGCAGGAGGAGGATTTTTTAAGGGAAGCATACCTGACATAAAGCTTGATCCTGTGGAGGCACAAGATACAAATCAAAGAATTGAGATTGTGTAGATGAATATAACCATCAAATAGATGCAGAATGAAATAACCAGGTTGAGAAGGGGAGATAATTACATGCCAAACTCAAGAACACCAATTCCCGAATAAAGGAGGAACCATCCCCCTAAAAACAGAGTCATATTTGAGAATACTAAAGACCCACCGAAACCAAGGGTTCCCAGACAACCCACTCCAAATGAACATGTTTTGGATGATGTCTATGACGAGCAATTGACCAAGCAAGAATGTTATTACTTACCTGATGAATGCTTCGAGACAATGAAGATAAATAGATGCAAGGCGTCCATGTATATATATGGAGAGGAAGACAATGATCCTAAATCTCAAAAAAACGTAGCCCAAACAAGAGGATTTGTAAATATACCAAAGAATAAAGGCAACTCTGACAAAGAAAAGGAAAAATAAAGTGAAAAAGTGTCGAATGAGAAGGTGATAGTTGGAACCACAAGGCAACCCATAGCGACAAGCTCAACTCAAATGACATATAACATCATGGAGGACTTAAGTAAGTTGAGGATAACCTTTCCTTTTACAGAAGTGATAAATATTCCTTAGTAGAGGCAAAGAATCTTGAAGTTATTGGATGATCTATCAGAAAAACTAAAGTTGTTGTTACCACTCCAAAACAAAACCAGAGCCCGTCGACTGCTAATATGAGAGGTAAAATTCCACCCTTCTACATCTCAATTGAAAACCATGATGTTGCATTACATAAATGTTTAGTTGATACTAGTAAGACAAATAATATAATGCCATTCGCAGTCATGGAATCCTTGGGCATGAGTTTCACTAAGTATTATAAAACTGGCGAGAGCATATATGCCATCAATTCTAGAAAACTGTTGGCATACAGAGAAATCAAGGATTTTAATGCATGGATTACATCAGGTCCCCATATCATCACAATTTTTAATATTATTGTGGTATACTTGCCTCCAACATACGGGGTTGTGCTGGGAAGAGATTGGAGCTCCATGATCGGTGGATATATAGTGAACAACGACATATGTATGATGCTACCAAGCAAGGAGGGAGCAATGATTAAAGTACCCCGAGATCCCATAAAACATTTCTCCTTCAAGAAGAAGGATAATGAATTAATGGAAGACTACATAGACATCGAGATCAGAAACTATTATATCTTGGACATGGAGCATAACAAAAAGATAAAATGAGTTTAAGACTTAGAGGCCCCAGAATGTGTATTTGAAGGCTGTTGGAGAATGTCATTCGATGGATCATGTTCTAAATCTTGAAATGGAGTTGGAATTGTTCTCATAAGTCCAAAGAAGACAACACATCCTCATGTTGTAAGACTGGAGTTTCCATGCATGAATAACGAGGTAGAATACGAAGCTTTAATCGATGGGATTATCATCACACCAGGAATGAAAATAGAACATCTCACTATGACTGGAGATTTAGAGTTGGTCATCAACCAGGTTACCCAAAAATACAAAATCAAAAAGGAAATACTTAAACTGTATTTCAAAAGAATTAATGAACTAATGGAATATTTCATCTCTTTCAATATTGCTTTCATTCCAAGGGATAAGAACCACAAGGAAGATTCGCTAGCCTTGGAGGCTTCATTATCAAATCCAGACGATGTCCTGAGAAAAACATATTTCCAGGTGGAAAGGGCCTTTAGGCCATCTGTGCCCGATAATAAGTGTTTGACATTCATCAACAATTGGAGAATTTTTTGTTAAACCGCGATGAAGAAGAAGATAATAAATTGATTGTTGTCCCCAAATACTTCATACAAGCCAAATATTTGTTCACAAAATATGATCATGCCAATAATATTCTTGAAGGAGTTTCAGTTCAAAAGGCGTAAGAGACAAGAAAAGTCAATATTAGAACGAACCAGTCCTAGAAATATGTCAATTTCAGAGTCGATATCACCCCCGAAGAAGTTGGTCAATATGTTTTCTTGTTCAAGGAATATATTGATGTGTTTTACTAGACCTATGACAACTTAAAGGCTTATGACAAAACTATATTCCAACATATTATTCCTTTGAGGGAAGAAGCCAAAGAGATGAACAAAAAGTAAGAATGATGAATCCCAAGCTGAAGCCTCTGATAAAAATTGAGATATAAAAGTTGAAGAAGGCAGAGATAATCTATCCCATTAGACATTCATACTAGATTTCAAATCCATTGATTATCAGGAATAAGACTGGGAAAATACGAATGTGTGTCGACTTCAGAGATCTTAACAAAGCAAGCATAAAAGATAATTTTCCGCTACCCAACATGGAGTTTCTGCTACAACAAGTTACAAGATCAACATGCATGTCTATGTTGGATGGTTTCTATGGATATAATCACGTTTTAGTTGTTGATGAATATAGAACAAAGAAAACATTTATCACACCATGGGAAACATATGCATACGCTAGAATGCCCTTCGATTTGAAGAATGTTGGAGACCCGTTCCAAAGGGCCATGGATCATGCGTTCAATGGACTAATAGGAAAGTTTATGGAAGAATACCAAGATTATTTAATAAAAGTATTTGAACCATTTAGATTATACAACGTCTCTCTCAACCTAAAGAAATGCTTGTTTGTTGTGACTCAAGGAAATTTGTTGGGCCACATTGTATGCAACGAAGGTATTTACATTGACCCGAAAGGATCTCAATTTATTAATGAACTCAAACCCCCGACATCCAAGAAGGGATTTCAGTCATTCTTCAGGGAGATCAATTTTGTTCAAAGCTTTGTTCCTGATTACGTAAGGATCCTAAAACCCATCAATTTGTTGCTGAAAAAAGAGCGGAGGTTCGAGTGGACAACATATACTCAGGAAGCATTCAAAAATATCAAGGGGGCCATCACCACTGCTCCCGTCCTCATTAGTCCATATTTTAAAATAGACTTTATTTTCTATTCATTTTCTACAGAGGCAGTTGTCGCGTCCATCCTCACTCAGAAAAATAGCAACGGAGAAGATCTCCCCATAAGTTTTATGAGAAAAACTATACACGACTATGAGTTAAGGTATTTAGAACTCAAGAAACGGGATTTGTATCTTGTAAAGGTTGTGGCACAATTTTAGACTTATATACTAAACTGTCATGTTATTTCTTACATCCCCTCATCCCGTGACAAGATGCTTCTAAATCCACAGTTGAGAGAAGGGAAATGGGCCAACTAGTTAGAAAAAATTCAAGAGTATGATATTGAGATCAAGACACTGAAGGAAATAAAAGGACAAGGATTATGCAAACTTATGGAGAAGGGGAACTCAGTCCATGGGATAGTTTCAATCTCAGACGGGGAACCATTAACCGATTCAAAATGGTATGGAGATATCATATTCTATTTAAGATTCGGGAAATTCCTTGTTACAATGAATTCCAAGGAGAAAACGACACTCAATATGAAGGAAAACCAATATGTGTTGATTGTAGATATACTTTTCAAAATAAATTTTGATGGTATACTGTTGAGATGCATCGATGAGAATCAAGCTCCAGGATTGATCAAATAATTCCACGAGGGAATATGCGTTGGACACTTTGCACCCATTGAAACTACTCACAAAATAATTAGAGCGGGATTATATTGGTCATCAATCTTCAGGGACTGGTAAGCCACAATAATGAGATGTTTGTCATGCCAGTAGTTCTCAAGAAAAATGAAGAAAGTTGTGATGCCTCTGCAACCAATTGTGGTGGAAAAACCATTTTCCCAATGGGGACTTGATGTTGTTGGGCTGATTAATCTAAAATCTATCAAAGGGTGTTGATGATTTCATCTATATGAGACATTCTCCATCTTACAAACCTATGAGATGTGGATCATTGCAGCTATGTGAGTCTTTCTCTCAGCTTACAAACATGAGAGAAATCCCCTAAGCAGGGTACGTTGTTCTTGCCTGATACAGAGATAAGAACGTAGAGATGACCTCCTCCATTCAGAGACTTGAGAATAACTCCAGATGATTATCCAATGGGAAAGGCGATATGTTGAGTTAGACGTGCCTGTGGCTGAGCACAAGGTGAACGTGTGAAATACCAAAGTGTTGGGTGCATTATCATGTGAACATAAATGAAGATGATGTATTAGCCTCCTATGAGCACCAAAGTTGATGAGAAGACTCCAGACGATTCGCATGTGTGAGGTAGTGGGAAATAATATCTGTAGAGTGGACATGTCTGTAGACGAGCACATGTGAACGTGTGAAGATCTAGTTCTTCTCTGTAATTCAGTGAACCAGATGTGCCCCTAGTGGATGAGAACTAGTGGGTGTATCATATCATTTTCTATATATATTTTTCAAGATTCATACCTACCTGTAACCCTAATTGTTATGTAAAGGGTACAGGTCGACCCCACCTTAATGTGATTAATAATAAATGTAAAAGATAATTAATCTGGTCAATATTAATAATAATAATAATAATTATAATTATAATGTGACTTAGAGAGGTCAGACCTGTTGAGCCAATAGACACTTTTGTTGATAGGACAAGTCTAATATAAGTAAAGGAATATTCTCCATTGTGGAATCATATCCTTCATGTGAGTTTGGAAATTTCAGCAAGTACATTTACTTGGGAAAAGTGCGCACCTCTCTTGGGAACTAGTCTTTTAGGGTTTGAGCACCCTCTTGTGTGCTAGGACTTTCTTGGTGGTGAAGGTATTTCTCTTGAAGAATATAGAAAAGGATTTGGATTGGTTTTCTTCCCTTGTTGAGAAGGGTTTCCCAGGATACTTCTTGTGTTCTTGTGCATGGTGTTTCTTCTTATGATTTTGGTTGCTGCAACATTCTTGTTTATGGTTAAGACAAATGCAAATTGAAATGAACTACATTCTTAACCTATATTAATGAAAAATCAACATGGTATCAGAGCATAGGTATTGAAGATCCCATTGCATGAGCATTTTCCAGTCTTTCTCTCACACATCTGCAGAAACCGTACAACCCTCCTAGGGTTTCCAAAAATTTCGTACATCCTCCTATTCTAAGATATTTCACCACTCAAAAATTGGACGCTTGGGACAAAAATGACATAGAATGGAAAAGAATCCTTCAACGCACCTCCAACAAGTTTCATATTACATTTCCAGGCATTTCGAATTTTTGGCTCTAAGGGTTTCTAGGGTTTTGCCACAAAATTCTGCAAAAAATTATGAATTGTATTTATGCAAACTTCTTGAAGAAGCTCCTTAGATTACCAAGGCTATCATATTTATCAAGGATTATTTTTGGGAGTCATAAGTCCAACAAAACCTAAAAGTGCTAGCCTAGCCTAGCTATTAGGTTTTCTAGCCTAATTAACAAGGGTTTGTGAAGATGAGAAAAATCATGATGGGAAGAAAACTCAGTTCTAGAAAGACAAGACTCCAAAGAAATGAATACATTAACATATCAACACTCTCAGGTATGGTTCCTATCAATGAAAAAACTTGGCTAATTGACAGTGGTGCCTCCAGGCACATGACCAGCCTTAGAAATCATCTAACACATTTCGTTGATAAAGAGACACAACTACATGTTGTTCTTGGAGATGACACCAGATATAATGTGAGAGGAGTTGGAACTTCTACTTTCCAACTAGATTCAAATATGCAGCTTAAACTAGAAGAAGTACTATATGTACCCGGAATGAAGAGAAACCTTGTCTCTATTTCGGCCTTGGAAGACAAAGGTTACAAAAGCACTTTCTTAGAAGGAAGAGATCTTGCATGGCACAAATACTCTCATATAAGCTCTTCCAAATTAATTGGTATACGAGAAAAAAACTTGTACAAGTTGACCATCAAACATGTTCAAGTCCTACTACATGACATTATCATATTAAGTGAGTTATGGCATAGAAGACTTTATCACATTCATTATAGAGCTCTTCCAGCTCTAGGGAAAATTGTAACATGTCTACCAGAGATACTGATTCAACATAAAGGTTTTTGCAAAGGTTTTTCCCTTGGAAAAAATGTTAAAGGATCCTTTTCTAGCAGTGACAACAGATCCAAGGAAATCTTGGACTTAAGACATTCATATGTATGTGGGCCGATGACTGTTGCATCCTTAAATGGGTACTTATACTATGTACTCTTCATAGATGATCACTCCAGGAAAACTTGGATTTACTTTTTGAAAAACAAGGATGGAGTCCTTACCAAGTTTCAAGAATTCAAAGCTTAGGTTGAAAACTTGACCGAAAGAAAAATCAAAATATTGAGATCAAGCAATGGAGGAGAATACACATCAAAATAATTTAACAGTTTTTGAATTGAAGCAGGAATTAAGAGGGAGTTCACAGTTTCTTACAACCCTCAACAAAATGGGGTTGCTGAAAGGAAAAACAAAACTATCATTGAGGCAACTAAAGCAATGATACATGATCAAAGTCTACCTATGAATCTATGGGCAGAAGCTTGTATGACAATAGTATATGTTCAAAACCACAGTCCTCATCAGATCCTGAAGAACAATACTCTAGAAGAAGAATTCACCAAGGTTAACTGCATGCTTAACCTATCTTATTTAAAAATAAACAAAGGGCACATGTACATTCTAACAACTACTGATTATTTCACAAAATGGCCAAAATTGGTGGTGCTAAAGAAGACCGACGATGAAGAATTGATTAGATTCCTCAAGGACAACATTCCATCGAGGTTTGGCGTCCCTGATAAATTTATCACAGAGAATGGTTCGATCTTCATTGGGTCAAAATTCACAGAGTTTTGTGGACAATGTGGGATTATCATGGGTCAGTACTCAAATTATTATCCACAAGTAAATGGCCTTCCGAAATCCACGAGAAAAACACTTGTGCAGATATTTAAGAAACATGTTGATGACAACCAGAGGAATTGACATCTCAAGTTGACAGAAGCATTATGGGAAAGCAGGACAACCCCGAAGGATAGTACTTATATTTCTCCATATCCATTGGTTTATGGGAAAGAGGCAAAAAATCCAATTAACCTTGATATTAACGCGTTGATATTCGTGGTTAATACTAAAGATATGGAAGACACTTCACCTATCCATAAAAGGATCAATCAATTGCTGAAGATGGAGGAGGAATGAAGAAAAGCCCTAAATCAGATTTCTCAAAGGAAGTAGATCATAAAAAAATATTTTCATCAAAGCACAACTATGAAGAACTTTCAGAAGGGAGAATTGGTACTCATTTAGAACAAAGCCAAGAAAAATCCATCCATGCACACAAAGTTTGAAGCACTCTAGATCGGACCCTGTGTCATCGAAAAGATGTTGGGATTCAACTCATATATTCTCCAAGACATGAAAGTAAAAAGGTTAATGATGCCTCTCAATGGGCAACATCTGAAAGGTTTCTTCTCCTTGCACTTTTTCATTCCCATTGTCAATAATTTTATTTCTAGTTTGTATATTCTTAATCTGACTCCATAACCCAATGGGCAGACGCACCTTGTCATGAGAGATTATGGATTCTTGAAAACCCATAAGGGGGTCATCATCCCACAGTTGGAGCCTATTGTTGAGGTCACTTCCCACTTCCGAAAATTCCCTCCCCTTTTCTATTCTTCCGAATTCTTTTCTCCCTTTATTTTCCCTCTTCTACACTTACCTATTTTTCCCTTTTCTTTTTTTCCTTTTACTATCCCTTTCTAGTTCTAACACTTAGTCGCATTTTTAGACCGCCGGTTTTCGGGTTGGTGGACTTAAAATTTATCACCTCCATTTACAACTTCACATCATGAGTCCAACCGAACGTCGTGTTGTCCCACACTTAGCCGATTCTAGGATCGCGGGTTACCGGGTTGACGAGATAGAGATTTCATGCTCCTGTGTTCCATGATAGACACTTTGCACCAAAGAGTTTTGTGATATACATTTCGATCCCCTGACTCCCCAAGCTGCCTAAGTTTCATTCTAACTACATGAGTTCATTTGACCGTTGCGTCATCCCATACTTAGCCAATTTCATGCTTCATACCATCGTAGGCTCTTGGGTTCCAGGGTTCACAAAATCTCAAATCACATATTGCCCCCATCTGTCCCTGCCACCCTCGCACCCTTCCCAATGCACATTTACTATGCTTTTAATGCTAATAAATTACCATACATGTTCAAACATATGGCCATTAATAAGCAAAATGTGCAAGGAGATCTCCTATTAAAACACATTAAAACAATATTTACAAAGGATTATATCATCTCCCTCCAACTTTCATTCCTAACATAATTTGGAGCAAGGGAACATTCTCATCGACGTATGGAAACAATTCGACAACATTTATGTGGAGATACGATAAATATTTTCAGGTGCGAGGATCATAGTTTTCAGTGGTGCAAGGCATATTCCTATTATTCATCCCCTTCTGCCCAGAAGGAAATAATATGGATTTCTAGAATTGCGTGCACAGGTTGTGTCCAAGAAGTTTTTGATTTTAAGGAGTTGGTCACATGGTGCACTGAGAGATATATTCCATGCCAACGAATCATTCAGTTGTGGGACCATTCCACTATCTCTCTGTAACCTCAGGTATTTCATAAGATGTTGAGACTTCTCGAGCCAATGCTCACCTTCAAGGGTGAAGATTGTAGGGATTTCTTAAAAAAGCATGAAAATGGACTTGAACTTTTACCTAAATTCCTAGAGAACTGAGCGGTCATCCCCAAGGACATCACAAGATTGCAGGCTGGCTCATTTAAAAATCCCTTCTGGGAAATTGCATGGCTTTTTACGAGGATAACAGGACAAGAAACCACGACCAACATCTCCCAGATGATTCTTTACATTATATATTTTATGGTCAAAGAACATGCCATCTTCAATTGGGGCAAGTTGATTTCCATGAAATCTCTTCCCAATTGCCACAATACAAGAAGGAGAAGAAATTCTTTATGTCATCTTATTTGGTTTTCATGAGAGCACATTGTTGTCAGTTCCCAATATTATCAGTGTGCAAGAAGGTAAATTGTGAATTCAACCCAGTAACCTTCTGGTATCAAACATTGTGGAGGCACAAGGCCTCCCAACATTTTTATGAAGTTTTTAATGATTTTTTCTCGGTTTTTAAAGATTTTTTGTTTGGAAATAACGCTCCCTAGATGTTTGAACATGTGAGTAAGTTCTTGGATAGGAAGGGGACACTAGAACAAACGGAAAATTATAACGTTATAAGGATTTTTGGATCTAAGGAAAATACTTCCTTCCTTCCATGCCACATATCTGACAAAGTGTTTGTTGTTGAAATAGTAAGGAAGTACAACTATTGGTTGAATTTTTTCCATGAAAAGAGAAAAAAACAATTCGCGCCTCTGCCTTGGAAATTTGGGGATTTCATATTCATAAATATGAACAAGATTGATGAATTTGCGGGCCACTTCCACAGCCTCAATTTAAAATATGCTGAAAAATCAAAAGGGTTCGACCCTAGTGTGATTTTTGTAGAACATCTATTGGTTGTTGGTTTAAAAAATAAATCATTAATACTATTATGAATGAAGATGGAGACAATTCCTCAGGTACTCCCTCTCGTGACACTGACGACCTAGAGACAATACTCAACACCAATGAGTCATACAAGCAGAGAAGAAAAAATATGAGTGAGAAAAATGCCCAATCCCCGACTGTCACGCCAATGAGTACAACATCTCGGAGCAGGGCTCCAATGGCCTACCAAAGTAAGAAAGTAACCCACAATTCATCAGGTGGAGGAGGATATACGAACCATCCTTTTGGAAAAACTGAAAGTTCTCATAAACTTCCCTTGAGGAAGGAAAGAAAAAACATGTGCAAGAAGAGGAGGGACCTCGAAGAGAAAGTGATATCCACGACCTCTCCCTCGAGGATATGGAATTCGAAATTGATATCGAGAAAGTGTTCCCCAATGTCAACCAGACATAGAACACTTCTCACCAGAGCACTCAAATGGAAACAATTGAGACCGAAACTTTCGACGAAGAAGAGTCTTTTGCATTTCAGAGCATTGTTTTTTAGAGTGAGTCCAAAAATTTGATTATTGAGAAAAGAGATGTAAAGAATAAGAAGGGAAAATATCGTTCATAGATTAACTTACGGAACATGCAGCCTTCCCAAATTTCCTATATACACTCAGCAGCTGGAGATGCTCTAGATAATTCTATTGGATGCCTTGAAGCAGAGAATGTCGGGTTAAAGGAGGGAATCAAAGAATTGGAGGAATATTTAATGCCCCTTCCAATACTTTCTATTCCTTTAGAAATGATCGGGCCTACCACACCCGGGACAAAATTAAAAGGATCGGAAAGCCTTCTCACATCAGCTTGAGGATATATGGAAAATAATATCAAGAAAAGAATGGAATTAATAATAGAGGATTGGGAGATGTCAAAGAGCATGGTATTTTTTGGAACGAGAGCACGCACTTTTCATGAATATCTACAGAAAGATTTAAAAAAAAAGGAAGGTTTCTACCTCAATGCGGTTGTACCATTTGGTGTTAAATTTACCAATATGACATAATTGAGAAGAAGAGAGGAGGATCTCCCTTCTCCGAACTGGATAAAACAATTGAACGCATGCTCGAAAGAAAAGGTTAAAAACTTGAATATTATTGTTCAAGCATGCAGCCTAGCCATAACTAGAAGAGAAGAATTGTTTAAGAAGCTAACTGAGATAGATCTGGTCGGCAACACTAATGAGGTCCAAGACCCCAAATTGATACTCAACTCATTTTTCTTAACCAGGCAAGAATTTGATGAACAAGTTGAGATCTTTAAAGGGTTATCATTCGAAAAATCTATGTCATTCTTGAGTATGGTGAAGATGATGTGGAAAATTGACTAGTTGATTATTCAATTAAACATCAAGATATTGAAGAAGCATTGCATAAAATTTCTATTGATCTAAGGGACTTGGAAGGTGAACTCTTCAATATAAAAATCCATCATGAAATTAACATGACACGAATGAGGAGATACATCGAGGGGTGGTTTAAAAACGTTTTTGACAAGATTACCAATGAAGAGAAAAGGATGGTTGAGACAGTTCCTGTAACCGCTGAGGAGAGCCATAAAAGTACATCAGAGAGCAAGTGGCAAACTATGAGATACCATCATAGTAAGTTCATACTGATCACATATTTATGTCTTTATCAAGCTCTTCATCCAGTTACTCCACCTCTTTATATAGAAAGGTTTAACCAAAAAATGATAATTTCATTTTTCTTCTTACCGGGTCTTGCTTCCTTCCGCCACCCACTTTATTCTTTCCAGGAACTTCATTCTTATACATATTTTCTTTATGGTTCGCGAGAGCTCCTATCCCAGTCATTATGACAAACACATTTTAATTTCAGATAATATGTATTGAACTATATATTTTTAATTCCAAGAGAGATATTTTGGGAACAATCTCGACTGTACTTTGTAACCCAGTTTTTCTAAATATAAAGTATTTGACGTTGATCTATTGTTATCTCCATTTGAGCTTCCCATGTACTACTTTGTCAAAGTTCTCTTATGCATGCAAATCATTTTCTTTTAGTTTTTATGTGATAAAAAATCTTTAGCCCTACTATGATGGATGTGAGGAATTTTTTTTCATTTTCTTTAAATGTATGAATGCGTGAGTTTCCTGGTCTATTCTCAAGAAATCTCTTTTTAAAAAGAAAAAGAAAAATATTTTTTATTTTCTGTTATATCTATTTTACTTTCCTTTGACGAACTTCTTTAAAAGTCCCACATTTTATAAATCTAGGACAGAGGAGTACCACCTCTATAAAAATGTAGGAGGATTTGCATCCTCGTGAGGTTTCCTTTTTGTTCTTAACGAATTCAAACATCAACAAGTAGTATTGTTCTTTAATGGCATCCCTGAAGGAATCCCATGTGGGAGAGACCACAAATATTGTAGATTCCTCTATGGCCCTTTGCTTAGAGTAAGTATCCCACTAGTCCTTAACATGGGGGATGGCCTTGAGGACTAGACAAGTAAATTTTCCCTATTGGAAAAATTGTGGACCGAAAAATACCGTTCGAGCAAATTCAATGATTTATCAACAACATCCACATCTATCAGTCCTTCAAATAATGGAATATCAAAAATTTTGTGTACCTTGAAGGGGGTTGCATGGACGCTTGATGAATATGCTTCTCCTATGGGAAGTTGCCGAAGGACCTTTGCAAAGTTGTCCATCATTTCATTTTTTTTTCATGCAAGGGCTTCCTCGAGAAACATTTTAAAAGTATCTCCTACTCCATCATCTTTATTTTTGTGTTGACGATATTGCAAAGGCTCGACTGGTTCGAGTCCCAACTTCTTATACCCAGATCTTATCGAGGACATGCATGAAGAAAAATAAATGAAGAGGAGACCACTCTGATACCACTGATCTGGATTGATGAGAAGAACAAAATGAATAGCATATTGAATACAATAACACAAAGATAACAACAAATATCCACTAAACAATAACTTCTATTGAATAAACGAAATAGGCTTAAACTATAAAACTACAGAACTGGAAAAATTTGCTCGAATGATGGTAGTTATATCTGAGAAGAGATATGGCTGCTACATGCATCTGTCTAAGAAGAAAAGGATTTCCATGAGGCTCCAAAGGAATTTTTAACATTATGCATGAATTCCAAAACCCTAAACATCCAAAAACCTAACCCTAGGAGGTGAAATGCCAAAAGTTGTGTGGGCTCTGATGGGTAAGTTGGTACCTCAACTTCCCAAGGTCGTAACGTTTGCATACGACCTCCCTTTTAGGCAAGTGATATCCTATTGGAAATTTATTTTCGAGAGCTACACATTATGTCATCAAACTTTGAATCCATATATAGTTTGACGGTGGAAAGCCAAAAAAACACTATTTAGGCCCTCAAAAACGGCCTTGGAAGTACATAAAAATGTACTGACATGAAAAATTCCAAACTAATCTAGTTGGATTAGGTGGGTGGCCACCAATCTCCACCTGGAAGATGTGTAGGAATTCAGACAACCCCAAAAGTGTAGAACCCACAATTACAAAGAAGTACAGAAGAACGTGTTGAACTAAAAATTTTCAAGAGGAGTCAGTTGGAATAGGTGGGTGGCCACCAATATCCACCTGGATCAAAATAACATCTACCACAATTAGCATTGGCCTAGGATCTTTGAATAATTTGGTGTAGGTTAGGCAAGGATAGGGTCGGGTCAAAAATTTCCATGTCCCTATCCTCAAGGTGTTCTTTGGTCATCATTGGTTTTTGGGTTGTTTGGGGACGACTAAGGCTTGATTTTGTCACCATTCTATAAATTTACAAGTGAAAATGACTCAAGGAATAAAAAACTAGGTGCTTGGGGCTTCGAGTTACCTTTTTTAATGGCGGAAAGGGATGTGTACAAGTCACTTTTAGGTTTTCTATCAAACTTTTGTAGTCAACTTCGTTATGTGAACAATAGTATTATTTTGCGCCCGTGAGAGTTTTACCCTTTTTTTTTAATAATTTTAGTTCCATGTGTCACTCTTTAATTGGATGCATCATTTAAATCTTCAGAGAGAGTGAAATTTGAGTGATGTCATTCATGACATCAGTAGGGTCCCATGGAAACATGGAAGACTACTATTGGTCCAACTATTATCTATGTGGCACCTATGTCAGGCCACCTCTCCTTCTGCTCATATGAGTCCTCAACAACCTTAATATGATTGGGTTGGGACCCATGTCTTGGTGGAAAATTTTAATTGGGCCAGGTTGGTGCCCAGCTGGCACAACCACCTGTCTTTTCCTCTGCGCAAATTACAACTCATGTGTCATGTTAGTGCCACTGAGCACCAAGTCATTACTAGGTATGCAAGATGCTTGAGTGCGAAACTATCGCTTTTCCCTAAAACCATAAATGGTTTTGCATGTTGGGATAAGTAGTTTTCCAGGTCTCTCAAGCGGTGCAAAGCCAATAACAAATTGCCACGTGTGAATGGAAAATATGCCTATCACATCCTTGAAGGTGATTAACCGATGTGCATGTCCACAGTGTGAAATGCATTGTTAACCATTGATCAACAAGGTTATGTGGGACATTGATTGGCATATTCAAAGTGACACAACCCCCCCTTGATCACTTTATCCCATGGTTTCATCCCTTGAT
This sequence comes from Picea sitchensis, assembly GCA_010110895.2. NCBI lineage: Eukaryota > Viridiplantae > Streptophyta > Pinopsida > Pinales > Pinaceae > Picea > Picea sitchensis. Next base: position 146,012 of record SNQJ01S0005330.1, read on the forward strand.
CTTGGTTTAGGCCCACCCAATAGTATAATAAATGTGTTTTCACTCAATGATAGACTCATTTTTCTCCCAATAATCTCCTTTAACACATTTTTAAGTGCATATCTTCTTTTTAAAGCTCCCTATCTCAAATATTTAACCTCTAGTATTAGTTCCTTTCCATAACATGCTTGAAATTTAGCCCCCTTTCTTAAAGAAACTAGAAATTAGGTCATTCAACCAACAATTTGGTCACTAGTTGTTCCAAATTTGGCATTGCACTAAAATGCTCCATCATAAGATATGATATCACTTTCAATTTATGTCTTCACCATGGTTAAGTTGTAAAAGATGGTGGGTTTGTTTAAACTTGTTCAATCATTTAAGCATCTAGTCCAACCATAAGAGAACTAAACACCATTACTTAAGCCATTTCACATCCCACACTAGTAGTGTCAAACCCTTGGATGCTAGAACCATTATGATGAGATAATGAGATCAGTCATGGAGAAATGGTACCAAGAGGGTGATCCATGAATGTACTTAACCCAACAATGTCTTATCTCCCAGCAAAAGAGAATGTCTATATCTTCAACTCATCAACAT
>SNQJ01S0005330.1:146603-168957 GCA_010110895.2 Picea sitchensis
ATTGGTGGAAAGCATGGGAGAAAATGAATTCAAAAGAGGTGAATGATTCCTATGAATTTATTTTTTCTCATTTATGCATTCTAGGCATTCAAACTATGTGTAATATAAAACATCAAATGAGCATTTTGATTTTGTTATTCTATCATATGATTTATAGTGGAGAACGTATTTAATTTCCATTATTCATGGACTTAAAAAAGGAGTTGTTTTTCTATTGATATCCTCGTTCAAACTTAAATGTTTTTTATTTTGCAATGATACCAAAAAACACTTATGGCTTACCATTTACGATATTTGTCGTGCTTTTATGTATTTAAATTGTGTGAGAATTTTGATAATAAATATTGATGATATATGAATAATGTTAATGTTAAAAAAATTTATTTTATTATTTTTTCAAATTATTTTAATATTAATCAAAATATTACACTATTATTTTTAATTATTATAATTTTTTTAATTTAATATTTGAAAATTGTAACATAAAATGCAAAATGTATCATCCAAACTAAGTCTAATAATATATTTATCTCTCCCATTAAACATTTATATGTATAGTTTTATTATTTACAATTTTTTCTCAATCTACATTTAAAAATAAAACAAAATAAATAAGTTTTTTTTATTTTAATTTGAAATGTTTATTTAATAAAATATAAAATATTGTTCAAAATAAAAATGATGATTTTGTTTATCAAAATCTTAAAAATTAATTAAAAACTTAGTTTAGTTTGTTTTATATTTACCAAGTTTTAATATGGTTGGATTTTATATCGTGAAATTTCAAACTGGTAACTTTAACATCAAAAAGTGTCTCAACAGCATACTTCATCACAAATTATTATCCTAATCATAACTTAAAAGATATATAAATAAAAAATAATACAAATAATAAAAATAATCATAAATATTTCAACCGTAGCGAAAAGGTCAAAAAGAAGTGAAGGTGGCTAATGATAAATCTATCTTCGAATACAGCAGAGCTGTAAAAGGATAATTCTTATCTTCGAATACAACAGAGGTGTAAAAGGATATGCATGGAAGATACTTCTGAGGAACTTGAATGCCAATTTTTAATGTTTCTTGTCGTATATGCAGCGACTAGACGCTGCGTATCGGTCGATAGAGTCCTTATCTCCACTGCATTTTGTCAGATTCGACCCCCATGCCACGAGTTCTGGCCATCGGGGAAGTCTCATATGCGACATGCACCTCCAGGAATCAAATCCCTCAATTGACTCTGCATTTATCATGCACTTTAGGAATCAAATCCCTCAAAATACAAAAATATAAAACTTAAAGAAATATTTACACTTCTAAAAATTTAATCCTTCTTAAAACATAATAAATTAAAACATAATAAATCAAATCAAGTGATAAAATGAATATAATTTTATTTACAATTTGTATTAAAAAAAAAACATAAATCAAATAAATCAATTCCAATTTTTTAAAAACAAAAATATTGAATAAAGGTATACAATAGAATTGACATCATATCTCAGCAACAAAAAGCAAAACCCTAATGATAGATATTCGTATAGAGAAGAGTTGTAAAAGGGTAGGCATGCAAGATATGCTTCCCGATTAGCTTCAATCTCTGTCGTGAATGTGACACGACGTGGTCGGCAAATAAGTCTTGTTGTTGCGTTGGTACCACAGTTTTGGTGGATGCCACGGCTGGATGCTGCCATTCTCCGCATGCAAATCTTATCCATTTTGTGGAAAAAGAATCTTATCCTTTCTGTAATTGTTACATTGGGGTCGCAACGGGGCTAACCGGGATTTCTCCCTGTCGTTCTACGTCGGATCATGGAGGGCTCGCGTGATATCTTCTCATATGGCCCGTGTGATGCAAGGTATGTAATGCAGGAGTGTTGGTAGCCATGTTTGGATTTATATAAAAATGGTGTACTTTATAAATGTCCAATGATAATGATAATAATTTTTAATATTGATTTGTCAAATCTTGATAGTATGATTAATTTGGTTTTAATTAGTTTTTTTTGTAGGGCGATCCATCTAAAAATCTAGTCATACTAAGGTTTGAGAGTTGGTGTCATATAGTGTAATGACTTAAATCACAAACTAATCTTCAAAATTACTAATATTTTTTTAGTAATGAGTCCATCCAAGCATTACGCCATTCCATACTTATCCAATTTCACGCCTCATACCATCGTGGGCTCTCGGGTTCGTGGGTTCCCGGGTTCACAAAAATCTCAAATCACATATTGCCCCCGTCCATCCCCGCCACCCTCATGACCTTCCCAATGCATATTTACTGTGCTTTTAATGCTTAAATAACTTACCATACAGGTCTGAAAGGATGGTAATTAATAAGTGAAAGCCTCCAGGAGATCTCCTATTAAAATGCATTAAAACGGGATTTACGGAGGATTATATCATCTCCCTCTAACGTTCATTCCTAACATAATTTGGAGCAAGGGAACGTTCTCATCAACTTATGGAAGCAATTCGACAACATTTCTATGGAGATACACTGAATATTTGCAAGCGCGAGGATCAGAGTTTTTAGTGGTCCAAGGCATATTCCTATTATTCATCCCCTTCTACCCATAAGGAAATAATCTTAACATATGGAATTGCACGTGCAGGTTGTGTCCAAGAAGTTTTTGATTGTAAGGAGTTGGCCAAGAAGTTTTTGATTGTAAGGAGTTGGTCAGCTAGTGCACTGAGAGATATATTTGAAGATAGTGGATCATTCATTTGTGGGACCATTCCCCTGTCTCTCTGTGACCTCAGGTATTCTGTAAGATGTTGAGACTTCCCAAGACAACGCTCACCTTCAAAGTTGAATATTGTAGGGAGTTCTTAAAAAGGCATGACAATGGACTTGATCTCTTACCTGAATTCCTAGAGAACCCAGCGGCCATCCCAAGGACATCACAAGATTGCAGGTTGGCTCATTTAAAAATCACTTCCGGAAAATTCCATGGCTTCTTAGGAGGATAACATGATAGGAAACCATGGCCAACATCCCCCACATGATTCTTTACATTCTATATTTTACGGTCAAATAACATGCCATCTTCTATTGGGGTATGTTTATTTCCATTGAAATCTCTTACCAATAGGCACAATACAAGAAGGAGAAGAAATTATTTGTGTAATATTATTTGGTTTTCGCGATAGCACATTGCTGACTGTTCCTGAGATTATTTGTGTGCAAGAAGGTAAACTGTGAATTTGACCCAGTAACCTTCTGGTATCAAACATTGTGGAGGCACAAGGCCTCCCAACATTTTTATGAATTTTTTAATGATTTTTTATCAGTTTTTAAATTTTTTTGTTTGGGAAACATGCTCCCCAGATCTCTGACTAGGCAAGTAAGTTCCTATATAAGAACGGGACACTACAACGAATGGAAAATTATAACGTTATAAGGATTTTTGGTTCCAAGCAAAATCCTTCCTTCCGTTCCACATATCTGACAAATTATTTGTTGTTGAAATAGAAAGGCGGTACAACTATTGATTTCATTTTCTCCATGAAAGGAGAAAAAATCAATCCATGCCTCTGCCTTGTAAAGTTGGGGATTTTATATTCAGAAATATGAACAAGATTGATGAATTCGCGGGACACTTCCACAGCCTCAATTTAAAATATGTTGAAAAAGTAAAAAGGTTCAACCCTAGTCGTATTTTTTTAGAACATTTATTGGTTGTTGGTTTCAACAATTCTTTCATTAATAGTATTATGAATGAAAACAGAGACAATGCCTCAGGAAGTCCCGCTTGTGACACCAACAACTTGGAGAAAATACTCAACACCAATGAGTCATACAAGCAGAGAGGAAAAGGTTCGCGTGAGAAAAATGCCCAATCCCTGACTATCATGCTAACGAGTAAAACATCTCGGAGCAACACTCCAAAGACCTACCAAAGTAAGAAAGTAACCCACATTTCTTCAGGCGGAGAAGGAGATAAGAACCCTCCTTCTGAAAAAATTGAAATTTCTCATAAACTTCCCTTGAGGAAGAAAAGAAAAAACATTGTGCAAGAAGAGGAGGGACCTCGAGGAGAAAGTGATATCCACGACCTCTCCCTTGAGGATATGGAACTCGAAATTGACATCAATAAAGTGTTCCCCAACATCGACCAGCTAGAGATAACTTCTCACCAAAACCCTCAGATGGAAATAATTGAGACCGAGACCTTCGACGAAGAAGAGTCTTTTGCATTTCAGAGCGTTGTTTTTTATAGCGAGTCCAAAAATTTGATTATTGAGAAAAGAGATGTAAATAAAAAGAAGGGGAAATCTCGTTCATAGATTAACCTATGAAACATGCGGCCTTCCAAAATTTTCGAGATACACCGAGCAACTCGAGATTCTTTAGATAATTCTATTGGAGGCCTTGAAGTGGATAATGTCAAGTTAAAGGAGCTAATCAAAGAATTCGAGGAAGCTTTAATGCCCCTTTCCGTACTTGCTAGTCCTTTAGCAATGATTAGGCCCACCACACCTACGAAAAAATTAAAAGGATCGACAAGCCTTATCACATCATCCCAAGGCTATGTGGAAAATAATAACAAGAAATGAATGGAATTAATAACATAGGCTTGGGAGATGTTAAATAGTATGGTCTCTTTTGGAACGAGAGCACACCGTTTTCATGAATATCTACAGGAAAATTTAAAAAATGAGGAAGGTTTCTACCTCGATGTGGTTGTACCATTTGGTGTTAAAGTTACCAATATGATATAATTGAGAAGAAGAGAGGAGGATATCCCTTCTCTGAGTTGGATAAAACAACTAAATGCATGCTTAAAGGAAAAGGTTAAAAACCTAAATATTATTGTTCAAGCATGCAGCGAGGCCATAACCAGAAGAGAAGAATTATTCCAGAAGTTAATTGAGATAGAAATGGATGGAAACACCAATGAGGTCCAAGACCCCAAATTGATACTCAACTCATTGCTCTTAACCAAGAAATCATTTTATGAACAAGTTGTGATCCTTAAAGGGTTATCATTTGAAAAATTCTACGACATTCTTGAGTATGGTGAAGATGATGTGGAAAACTAGCTAGTTGATTATTCGATTAAAAATAAAGATATTGAAGAAGCATTGTGGAACATTTCTATTGATCAAAGGGACTTAGAAGGTTAACTCTTAAATATAAAAATACGACATGAAATCAACATGGCACCAATGAGTAGCTACATTGAGGAGTGGTTTAAAAAGGTTTTGACAAGCTTACCAATGAAGGGTAAATGACGGTTGAGACGGTTCCTGTAACTGCTAAGGAGAGCCATAAAAGGACATCAACAAGAAAGTGAAAAACCATGAGATACCATCATAGTAAGTTCATACTGATCACCTATTTCTGTCTTTATCAAGCTCTCCATCCAGTTACTCCACCTCTTTAAATAGAAAGGTTTAACTAAGGACTGCTAATTTCCTTTTTCTTCTTACCAAGTCTTGTTGCCTTCCAACGCCCACTTTCTTCTTTCGACGAAATTTATTCTTATAAATATTTTATTTACGGTCCGCAAGAGCCCCAATCCTAGTCATTATGAAAAACACATTTTAATTTCAGAGAATATGTATTGAACTATCTATTTTTTAGAAATTCTAAGAGAACTATTTTGGGAACAATCTCGGTTTTACTTTGAAACCCATTTTTTCTGAATATAAAGTATTTGAGGTTGATCTATCATTATCTCCATTTGAGCTTCCCATGTACAACTCTATCAAAGCTATCTTATGCATGCGGGTAATTTTCTTTTAGTTTTTATGTGATCAGAAATCTTTAGCCCTGCTATGATGGATGTGAGGAAGTTTTGTTTATTTTCTTTAAATGTATGAATGTGTGTGTTTCCTAGTCCATTCTCAGAAAATCTCATTTTAAAAAGAAAAAGAAAAATATTTTATGTTTTTTGTTATATCTATTTTACCTTTCTTGACGGAATTCTTTAAAATTCCCACATTTTATAAATCTTGGACAGAGGAGTACCACCTCTATAAAAATGCAGGAGGATTTGCATCCTTGTGAGGTTGTCCTTTTGGTTCTAACGCATTCAAGCACCAACATTTTTGGTGGCCATACTGGGGATATGAAATGAAAATTAGGAACCTCGCCCAACATTTTAAAAAGCATATATGACTTTACCCCAGAGTAACCAACCCCATTTAGAAATTAGACTGAATAATCAATGAAGCATTTTGCACCAATTGTATAATTTGGTAATATCAACATCCCAGACTCAAGAAGAGTTAGAAAAGTCCTGGCAGATCTTAGTCCAATAAGAATAAAGAAAAATTATCCGAAGACAAAGGAGAGAGGAACGACAAGATCGGAGAAATCAAAGAGTGGATAGAGCAGCACAAGAACAAGGTTGAGATTAAAGTTGGGCGAATTCAAAGGACCCATTACCCGAAGTAAAAGTAAGCAACTCTTTGTCCTTACAAGTGAAAGATCTGATCCTGAAACCTCTCAAAAATGGAAGCACGAGATGAATGGCCCCAAATCGATCATCATGAAGAGAGACAAGGAGGTGAAAGAGATGTTGTAAGAAACCAAGGAATCCCAAGGTTTGGAAATAGAAGGAGGGTGAGAGATTCCCCTCTTAATCTCATGGGTGAACAACACAAATTCCCATTTCTCCCTAAGGGCACCTTAAAGGAATTTTCTAGAGATGGGACAATCGATGCAAAGAGGTATTTACATTTATTTATTGACGTTTGTGACTTCCACCGAGTTGAACATGACGACGTCATGGTGAGGTTATTTTTGCAAACTTTATCAGAAATATCTTATGAATGGTATACACCATTTCCCAATAGATTCATTCGCTCGTTTAATGAACTCAAAGTTATGTTCCTAACTATGTTTTCCCCCCAATTGCCTACCATACCCTCCTCAAAGACTTCACCCATATTGGGTTGAGGAAGAACGAAAGGATACAAAATTTTGATCTCATGTTCAATAAGACCCTCAGTAGAATCCTAAAAGACAAAAGACCAAATGACCCGGTCATTCTCAGTTTCTATAAGAATGCAATGCCTTCGTATGTAAAATATTCCATCAGAGCATCCCAGATGGATACTCTCGAGGAAGTAATGACTAAGGCCATTGAGATGGAAGAAATTATGATTGAAATAGGCGTCGAACCCGACATTATATTGGGAAGAGTACAAAGACATATGGGGGGGTTGAATATTGATAATTAAGGAGCTTCTAGCTCGAGAAAGATCAAATATTTTAAAGCTTGGGAAACTTAGAATCAAATAGCAGGAGGAGGACTTTTTAAGGGAAACATACCTGACATAAAGCTTGATCCTACAGAGGCACCGGATACAAATCAAAGAATTGAGATTGTGTAGATGAATAGAACCATCAAATAGATGCAGAATGAAATAACCAGGTTGAGAAGGGGAGATAATTACATGCCAAACTCAAGAACACCAATTCCCGAATAAAGAAGGAACCATCCCCCTGAAAATAGAGTCATATTTGAGAATACTAAAGACCCACTGAGACCAAGGGTTCCTAGACAACCCACTCCAAATGCACATGTTTTGGATGAAGTCTATGACGAGCAATTGACCAAGCAAGAATGTTATTACTTACCTGATGAATGCTCCGAGACAATGCAGATGGATAGATGCAAGGCGTCCATGTATATATATGGAGAGGGAGACAATGATCCTAAATCTCAAAAAAACGTATCCCAAACAAGAGGATTTGTAAATATACCAAAGAATAAAGGCAACTCTGACAAACAAAAGGAAAAAGAAAATGAAAAAGTGTCGAATGAGAAGGTGATAGTTGGAACCACAAGGCAACCCATAGCGACAAGCTCAACTCAAATGACGTATAACGTCGTGCAGGACTTAAGTAAGTTGATGATAACCTTTCCTTTTACGGAAGTGATGAATATTCCTCTGTAGAGGAAGAGAATCTTGAAGTTATTGGATGATCCATCAGAAAAACTAAAGTTGTTACCACTCCAAAACAAAACCAGAGCCCGTCGACTGCAAAGATGAGAGGTAAAATTCAGCTCTTCTACATCTCAATTGAAAACCATGATGTTGCATTACATAAATGTTTAGTTGATACTAGTAAGACAAATAATATAATGCCACTTGCAGTCATCGAATCCTTGGGCATGAGTTGCACTAAATATTATAAAACTGGTGAGAGCATATATGCCATCAATTCTAGAAAAGTGTCGGCATATAAAGAAATCAAGGATTTTAATGCATGGATTACATAAGCTCCCCATATCATCACAATTTTTAATATTATTGTGGTAGACTTGCCTCCAACATACGGGGTTGTGTTGGGAAGAGATTGGACCTCCATGATCAGTGGATATATAGTGAACAATGACATATGTATGATGCTACCAGGCAAGGAGGGAGCAATGATTAAAGTACCCTAAGATCCCATAAAACATTTCTCCTTCAAGAAGAAGGGTAATGAATTAATGAAAGACTACATAGACATCGAGATCAGAAACTATGCTATCTTGGACATGGAGCATAATGAAAAGCTAAAATGAGTTTAAGACTTGAAGACCCCAGAATGTGTATTTGAAGGCTGTTGGAGAATGTCATTCGATGGAGCATGTTCTAAATCTCGAAATGGAGTTGGAATTGTTCTCACAATCTCAGATAAGACAACACATCCTCACGTTGTAAGACTGGAGTTTCCATGCACGAATAACGAGGAAGAATACGAATCTTTAATCGATGGGATGATCCTCGCACCAGGAATGAAAATAGAACATCTCACTATGAATGGATATTCAGAGTTGGTCATCAACCAGGTTGCCCGAAAATACAAAATCAAAAAGGAAATACTTAAACTGTATTTCAAAAGAATTAATGAACTGATGGAACATTTCATCTCTTTCAATATTGCTTTCATTCCAAGGGATAAGAACCACAAGGATGATTCGCTAGCCTTGGAGGCTTCATTATCAAATCCAGACTATGTCTTGAGAAAAACATATTTCCACGTGGAAAGGGCCTTTAGGCCATCTGTGCCCGATAATAAGTGTTTGACATTCATGAACAATTGGAGAACTTTTTGTTAAACCATGATGAAGAAGAAGATAATAAATCAATTGTTGTCCCCAAATACTTCATACAAGATGAATATTTGTTCACAAAATATGATCATACCAATAATATTCTTGAATAAGTTTCAGTTCGAAAGGCACAAGAGAAAAGAAAAGTCAAAATTAGAACGAACCAGTCCTAGAAATATGTCAATTTCGGAGTTGATAGGACCCCCGAAGAAGTTGGTCAATATGTTTCCTTGTTCAAGGAATATATTGATGTGTTTTATTGGACCTATGACAACTTAAAGGCTTATGAAAAAACTATATTCCAACATATTATTCCTTTGAGGGAAGAAGCCAAAGAGATGAACAAAAAATAAGAATGATGAATCCCAAGATGAAGCCTTTGGTAAAAATTGAGTTATAAAAGTTGAAGAAGGTAGGGATAATCTATCACATTAGACATTCATACTAGATTTCAAATCCATTGATTATCAGGAATAAGACTGGGAAAATACGAATGTGCATCAACTTCAGAGATCTTAACAAAGCAAGCATAAAAGATAATTTTCCGCTACCCAACATGGAGTTTCTGCTACAACAAGTTACAAGATCAATATGCATGTCTATGTTGGATGGTTTCTCTGGATATAATCAAGTTTTAGTGGTTTAGGAAGATAGAACAAAGAAAACATTTATCACACCATGGGAAACATATGCATGCGCTAGAATGCCCTTCGATTTGAAGAATGTTGGAGACACATTCCAAAGGGCCATGGATCATGCGTTCAACGGACTAATAGGAAAGTTTATGCAAGAATACCAAGATGACTTGACAGTTCATTCAAGAAAAATGAGGATCACATCCATCATTTAATAAAAGTATTTGAAACATTTAGATTATACGACGTCTCTCTCAACCTAAAGAAATGCTTGTTTGTTGTGACTCAAGGAAATTTGTTGGGCCACGTTGTATGCAACGAAGGTATTTACATTGACCCGAAAAGATTTCAAGCGATTAATGAAATCAAACCCCTGACATCCAAGAAGGGAGTTTAGTCATTCTTTAGGGAAATTAATTTTGTTCGAAGCTTTGTTCCTGATTATGCAAGCATCGTAAAACCCATCAATTTGTTGCTGAAAAAAGAGCAAAGGTTCGAGTGGACAACAGATACTCAGGAAGCATTCAAAAATATCAAGGGGGCCATCACCACTGCTCCCATCCTCATTAGTCCATATTTTAAAAGGGACTTTATTTTCTATTCATTTTCTACAAAGGCAGTTGTCGCGTCCATCCTCACTCAGAAAAATAGCAACAGAGAAGATCTCCAGATAAGTTTTATGAGAAAAACTATACACGACTATAAGTTAAGGTATTTAGAACTCAAAAACGGGATTTGTATCTTGTAAAGGTTGTGGCACACTTTTAGACTTATATACTAAACTGTCATGTTATTTCTTACATCCCCTCATCCCTTGACAAGATGCTTGTAAATCAACAGTTGAGAGAAGGGAAATGGGCCAACTAGCTAGAAAAAATTCAAGAGTATGATATCAAGATCAAGCCATTGAAGGAAATAAAAGAACAAGGATTATTCAAGCTTATGGAGAAGGGGGACTCAGTCCATGGGATAGTTTCAATCTCAGACGAGGAACCATTAGCCGATTCAAAATGGTATGGAGATATCATATTCTATTTAAAATCCGAGAAATTCCTTGTTACAATGAGTTCCAAGGAGAAAACAACATTCAATATGAAGGAAAACCAATATGTGTTGATTGTAGATATACTTTTCAAAATAAATTTTGATGGTATATTGTTGAGATGCGTCAATGAAAATCAAGCTCCAGGATTGATCAAATAATTCCACGAGGGAATATGCGTTGGACACTTCGCACCCATTGCAACTACTCACAAAATAATTAGAGCGGGATTATATTGGTCGCCAATCTTCAGCGACTCGTACTCCGCAATAATGAGATGTTTGTCATGCCAATAGTTCTCAGGAAAAATGAAGAAATTTGTGATGCCTCTGCAACCAATTGTGCTGGAAAAGCCATTTTCCCAATGGGGACTTGATGTTGTTGGGCCGATTAATCTAAAATCTATCAAAGGGTGTTAATGATTTCATCTACGTGAGACATTCTCCATCTTACAAACCTATGAGATGTGGATCATTGCAGCTATGTGAGTCTTTCTCTCAGCTTACAAACATGAGAGAAATCCCCTAAGAAGGTTACGTTGTTCCTGCTTGATACAGAGATAGGAATGTAGAGATGACCTCATCCATTCAGAGAGTTGAGAAGAACTCGAGATGATTATCCAGTGGGAAAGGTGATATGTTGAGTTAGATGTCCCTGTGGCTGAGCACAAGGTGAATGTGTGAAATACCAAAGTGTTGGGTGCATCGTCATGTGAACATAAATGAAGATGATGTATTAGCATCCTATGAGCACCAAAGTTGACAAGAAGACTCCAGATGATTCTCATGTGTGAGTCAGTGGGAAAGAATATATGTAGAGTGGACGTGTCTATAGACGAGTACAGTTGAATGTGTGAAGATTTGGTTCTTCTCTGTAATTCAGTGAACCAGATGTGCCCCTAGTGGATGAGAACTAGTGGGTGTATCATATCATTTTCTATATACATTTTTCAAGAGTCATACCTACCTGTAACCCTAATTGTTATGTAAAGGGTACAGGTCGGCCCCACCTTAATGTGATTAATAATAAATGTAAAAGATAATTAATCTGGTCAATATTAATAATAATAATAATTATTATAATTATAATGTGACTTAGAGAGGTGGGACCTATTGAGACAATAGACACTTTTGTTGATAGGACAAGTCTAATATAAGTAAAAGAAGATTCTCCATTGTGGAATCATATCCTTCATGTGAGTTTGGAAATTTCAGCAAGTACATTTACTTGGGAAAAGTGCGCACCTCTCTTGGGCACTAGTCTTCTAGGGTTTGAGCACCCTCTTGTGTGCTAGGTCTTTCTTGGTGGTGAAGGTATTTCTCTTGAATAATATAGAAAAGGATTTGGATGGGTTTTCTTCCCTTGTTGAGAAGGGTTTCCTAGGATACTTCTTGTGTTCTTGTGCATGGTGTTTCTTCTTGTGATTTTGGTTGCTGCAACATTCTTGTTTATGGTTAATAAAAATGCAAATTGAAATGAACTACATTCTTAAACTATCTTAATGAAAAATCAACATGGTATCAGAGCATAGGTATTGAAGATCCCATTGCATAAGCATTTTCCAGTCTTTCTCTCACACATCTGTAGAAACCGTACAACCCTCCTAGGGTTTCCAGAAATTTCATAAAGCCTCCTCTTTTGAGATATTACACCACTCAAAACTTGGAATCTTGGGACAAAAAGGACATATAATGGAAAAGAATCCTTCAACTCACCTCCAACAAGTTTCATATTACATTTCCGGGCATTTCGAATTTTTGGCTCTAAGGGTTTCTAGGGTTTCTCCACAAAATTCTGCAAACAATTATGAATTGTATTTCTGCAAACTTCTTGAAGAATATCCTTATATTACCAGGGCTATCATATTTATCAAGGATTATTTTTGGTAGTCATAAGTCCAACAAAACCTCAAAGTGCTAGCCTAGCCTAGCTGTTAGGTTTTCTAGCCTAATTAACAAGGGTTTGTGAATATGAGAAAAATCATGATGGGAAGCAAGCTCTGTTCTAGAAAGACAAGAATCCAAAGAAATGAATACATCAACATCTCAACACGCTCAGGTATGGTTCCTATCAATGAAAAAACTTGGCTAATTGACAGTGGTGCCTCTAGGCACATGACCGGGCTTAGAAATCATCTAACACATTTCGTTGATAAAGAGACACATCTACATGTCATTCTTGGAGATGACACTAGATATAATGTGAGAGGAGTTGGAACTTCTACTTNAAACTAGAAGAAGTACTATATGTACCCGAAATGAAGAGAAACCTTGTCTCTATTTCGGCCTTGCAAGACGAAGGTTACAAAATCACTTTCTTAGAAGGAAGAGATCTTGCATGGCACAAAGACTCTCATATAAGCTCTTCCAAATTAATTGGTATCTCAGAAAAAAACTTGTACAAGTTGACCATCAAACATGTTCAACTCCTACTACATGACACTATCTTATTGAGTGAGTTATGGCATAGAAAAATTTATCACATTCATTATAGAGCTCTTCCAGCTCTAGAGAAAATGGTAACATGTCTACCAGAGATACAAATTCAACATAAAGGTTTTTGCAAAGGTTTTTTCCTCGAAAAAAATGTTAAAGGATCCTTTTCTAGCAGTGACAACAGATCCAAGGAAATATTGGACTTAATACATTTAGATGTATGTGGGTCGATGACTGTTGCATCCTTAAATGGGTACTTATACTATGTACTCTTCATAGATGATCACTCCAGGAAAACTTGGATTTACTTTCTGAAAAACAAGGATGGAGTCCTTACCAAGTTTCAAGAATTCAAAGCTCAGGTTGAAAACTTGACCAGAAGAAAAATCAAAATATTGAGATCAAGCAATGGAGGAGAATACACCTCAAAAGAATTTAACAGTTTTTGAATTGAAGTAGGAATTAAGAGGGATTTCACAGTTCCTTACAACCCTCAACAAAATGGGGTTTCTGAAAGGAAAAACAAAACTATCATTGAGGCAACTAAAGCAATGATACATGATCAAAGTCTACCTATGACTCTATGGGAAGAAGCTTGTATGACAATAATATATGTTCAAAACCGTAGTCCGCATCAGATCCTGAAGAATAATACTCCAAAAGAAGCATTCACCAAGGTGAAGCCTGATATCAAACACTTCAGAATATTTGGATGCCCAGTGTACCTTCATGTACCCAAAGAGAAGAGATCCAAACTAGAACCTTTAGGAAGAAAGGGTACATTTGTAGGATACTGTGAATCCTAAAATGCATATCGAATCTACATCCTAGGTCAGAGAAAAATTGAAGTAAGAAGAGATGTTACTTTTGAAGAAGAAGTAGCCTTCCAGAAATCCAGAGAAGATCAGATGGAAATCGATAGTGAAACAATACCTCCTACTCCTTCTGCAGTTCAGAGGGAGACATATATTATTCCAGATGATCCAATGGCTCCAATTGATCTAGTTTCCCAAGAAGATTCAGTTGCCCCAAGTAACATACCTAGAGACATCACAGTTGGACATAAAAGAACTGCTTGGGGTCGAAAAACTTTAGAAGAAGAAGAAGGGCATAAAGCTCCACAAGGAGCAACCAGATAAAGTAAGAGACCAAAGAGATTCTCAAGCTACCTTTCAGCCATGACCCACATTAATTACTCAGAGCCAACTTGTCATGGAGAAGCTTTAGATGAACAAGTATGGAAGGATGCCATGACTGAATAATACCAATCTATATTAAAAAATGATGTATGGGATGTTGCTCGAATACCAGAGGGAAATTCCGTAGTGACCTCCAAATGGATTTACAAAATCAAACATGTTGTTGATGGAAGCATTGAAAAATATAAAGAAATATTTGTGGCCAGAGGGTTCTCACAAATAGAGGGAGTCGACTATGAGAAGACTTTTTCACCTGTAGCCAGATATACCTCCATCCAATCTATCATTGCAATAGTTGCTTCCATAGGTTGGAAGATACATAAGATGGATGTAAAAACAACTTTTCTCAATGGTGAAATTTAGGAAGAAGTTTATATTGAGCATCCAGAAGGTTTCATTATACACAACAAAAGATCTTATGTATGCAGGTTGAAGAAAGACCTATATGGACTAAAACAAGCACCACATGCTTGGTACGGGAAAATGGATGGATTTATGATGAGTTTGGGCTTCAAAAAAATTGTAGTTGATCCAAACTTGTATTATCACATTGATGGCGATGAGTGTTTGATTTTGGTCTTATATGTGGATGATCCTTTCCTCACCAGTTAAGAGAGACTCGTTGTTGAATGTAAGAAAGCATTAACTGCCAAATTTTAAATGAAGGATTTGGGCCTAATGCATTATTTCTTGGGACTAGAAGTATGGCAGAGAACATATGAGATTTTTCTAAGTCAAGGAAAATATACTATGGAGATACTGAAAAAGTTAAAAATGGCATACTACAAATCCATGTGTACTCCAATGGTAATGGATTTAAAGAAAATGAGTGACACTGATTCAGGAGACATAGATCCACATTTATATTGACAAATTATTGGATCCTTTATGTATCTGGTTAATACCAGACCATACATTTTCTATACAGTGAATGTGCTTAGCCAGTTTGTGAGCCAACCAAAACATACACATTGGATAGCTGCAAAACACGTATTGTGATACTTACAAGGTACAATTGGTTATGGCCTAATATATGAAGCCAATGTGGACTTAAGGTTCCAAGGATATGCCGATGCAGATTGGGAAGGAAGTGAAGTAGACAGAAATAACACCTCTTGTTGTTTCTTCACCTTAGGATCAGCCATGGTTTCCTGGTGTAGAAGAAAACAAAGCTCTTTGGCTTTAAGTATAGCAGAGACAGTGTACATTGCACTAAGTGTGGAAGTTTTGTAAGCAGTATGGATTCACAAACTTTTGACTGACTTGTTCGATCATGAGATGGATCCAACTACTGTTCATTATGACAACCAGAGTTGTGTAAAGCTCTATGATAACCCAGTGTTTCATGACAAATCGAAACACATTGAAATCAAGTATCACTATATCAGAAACATGGTGCAGAGAAAGACAATACACGTGCAGTATCTTTCTACTCATGAACAAATTGCAGATATCTTCACTAAACCACTTTTGAAGACAAAGTTCGATTATTTCTATGAGAGACTTGGACTAGTGGAAAATGCCTTCCTAGATGAGAGGGAGTGTTGATAATTGGAGCTATGTGATACATTCTCTAGCTTACAAACCTATGAGATGTGGATCATTGCAACTATGTGAGTCTTTCTCTCAGCTTACAAACCTAAGAAGGGTATGTGGTTCCTTCTTGAGACAGATCTAGGAACGTAGAGATGACCTCCTCCATTTAGAGAGTTGAGAAGAACTTCAGATGATTATCCAGTGCGAAAGGTGATCTATTGAGTTAGATATGCATGTGGTTGAGCACAAGGTGTACATGTGAAATCCCAAAGCATTGGGTGCATCATCATGTGAACATAAATTAAGATGATGTATTACCCTCCTCTAAGCAGCAGAGTTGATGCGAAGACTCCAAATGATTCTCTTGTGTGAGGCAGTAGGAAATAAGATCTCTAGATTGGACGTCTCTATCGACGAGCACAGGTGAACATGTGAATATCTGGTTCTTCTGTGTAATGCAGTGAACCAGATGTCACCCTAGTGGATGAGCACTAGTGGGTGTATTAGATCCTTTTCTATATATATTGTTCAAGAGTCAGACCTGGCTGTATCCCTAATTGTTATGTAAAGGGTACAAGTCGGCCCCACCTTAATGTGATTTATAATAAATGTAAATGATAATTAATCTCGTCAATATTAATTATAATAATAATTATTATTATTATAATGTGACTTAGAGAGGTCGGCCTTGTTGAGGAAATAAACACTTCTATTAATAGGAAAAGTCTAATATAAGTAAAGGAATATTCCCCATTGTGGAGTCATATCCTTCATGTGAGTTTGGAAATTTCAGCAAGTACATTTACTTGGGAAAAGTGTGCACCTCTCTTGGGCGCTAGTCTTCTAGGGTTTGAGCACCCTCTTGTGTGCTAGGTATTTCTTGGTGGTGAAGGTATCTCTTTAAGAATATAGCAAAGGATTTGGATGGGTTTTCTTCCCTTGTTGAGAAGGGTTTCCTAGGATACTTCTTGTGTTCTTATGCATGGTGTTTCTTCTTGTGATCTTGGTTTTTGAAACATTATTGTTTATGATTAAGACAAATGAAAATTGAAATGAACTGCATGCTTAACCTATCTTATTTAAAAATCAACAAAGGGAACATGTACATTCTAACCACTATTGATTATTTGACAAAATGGCCATAATTGGCGGTGCTAAAGAAGACCGACGATGAAGAATTGATTGGATTCCTCAAGGACAACATTCCATTGAGGATTGGTGTCCCTGATAAATTTATCACAGACAATGGTTCGATCTTAATTGGGACAAAATTCACAGATTTTTGTGGACAATGTGGGATTATCATGGGTCAGTACTCAAATTATTATCCACAAGTAAATGGCCTTCCCAAATCCACGAACAAAACACTTGTAAAAATATTTAAGAAACATGTTGATGACAACCAGAGGAATTGACATTTGAAGTTGACAGAAGCATTATGGGAAAGCAGGACAACCCCGAAGGATAGTACTGATATTTCTCCATATCTATTGGTTTATGGGAAAGAGGCAAAAAATCCAATTAACCTTGATATTAACGCATTGATATTCATGGTTAATACTAAATATATGAAAGACACTTCACCCATCCATAAAAGGATCAATCAATTGCTGAAGATGGAGGAGGAATGAAGAAAATCCCTAAATCGAACTTCTCAAAGGCAGTAGATCATAAAAAAATATTTTCATCAAAGCACAACTATGAAGAACTTTCAGAAGGGAGAATTGGTACTCATTTAGAACAAAGGCAAGGAAAATCCATCCATTCACATGAAGTTTAAAGCACTCTATATCAGACCCTATGTCGTCGAAAATATACTGGGATTCAACTCATATATGCTCCAAGACATGAAAGTAAAAAGGTTAATGATGCCTCTCAATGGGAAACATCTGAAAGGTTTCTTCTCCTAGCACTTTTTCATTCCCATTGTCAATAAATTTATTTCTAATTTGTATATTCTTAATCTGACTCCATAACCCAATGGGCGGACGCACCTTGTCATGAGAGATTATGGATTCTTGACAACCCATAAGGGGGTCATCATCCCACAGTTGGAGCCTGTTGTTGAGGACATTTCCCGCTTCCAAAAATTCCCTCCCCTTTTTTATTCTTCTGAATTCTTTCTCCCTTTCTTTTCCCTCTTCTACACTTACCTGTTTTTCCCTTTTCTTTTTCCCCTTTTACTATCCCTTTCTAGTTCTAACACTTAGTTGCATTTTTAGACCGCAGGTTTCTGGGTTGTTGGACTTAAAAGTTATCACCTCCATTTACAACTTCACATCATGAGTCCAACCGAACATCGTGTTGTCCCACACTTAGCCGATTCTAGGATCGTGGGTTCCCGGGTTGACGGGATAGAGATTTCATGCTCCCGTGCTCCGTGATAGATACATTGCACCAAAGAGTTTTGTCATATACATTTTGATCCCGTGACTCCTCGAACTGCCTACGTTTCATTCCACCTACATGAGTTCATCTGACCGCTGTGTCATGCCATACTTAGCCAATTTCACACTTCATACCATCGCGGGCTCTCGGGTTCCCAGGTTCCCAGTTTCACAAAAATCTCAAATCACATATTTCCCCCGTCTGTCCCTGCCACCTTCGTGCCCTTCCCAATGCACATTTACTATGCTTTTAATGCTAATAAATTACCATACATGTTCAAACAGATGGTCATTAATAAGCGAAATGCATGAGGAGATCTCCTATTAAAACACATTAAAACAATATTTACGAAGGATTATATCATCTCCCTCCAACTTTCATTCCTAACATAATTTGGAGCAAGGGAACGTTCTCATTGATGTATGGAAACAATTCAACAACATTTATGTGGAGATACGCTGAATATTTTTAGGTGCAAGGATCAAGGTTTTCAGTGGTGCAAGGAATATTCCTATTAGTCATCCCCTTCTACCCAGAAGGAAATAATCTGGATGTCTGGAATTGCGTGCACAGGTTGTGTCCAAGAAGTTTTTGATTTTAAGGAGTTGGTCACCTGGTGCGCTGAGAGATATATTCCATGCCAACAGATCATTCAGTTGTGGGACCATTCCACTGTCTCTCTGTAACCTCAGGTATTTCGTAAGATGTTGAGACTTCTCGAGCCAACACTCACCTTCAAGGGTGAAGATTGCAGGGAGTTCTTAAAAAAACATGAAAATGGACTTGAACTTTTACCTAAATTCCTGGAGAACTGAGCAGTCGTCCCCAAGGACATCAAAAGATTGAAGGCTGGCTCATTTAAAAATCCCTTCCGGGAAATTGCATGGAGTTTTACGAGGATAACAGGACAAGAAACCATGACTAGCATCTCCCAGATGATTCTTTACATTATATATTTTACTGTCAAAGAACATGCCATCTTCAATTGGGGCAAGTTGATTTCCATGAAATCTCTTCCCAATTGGCGCAATACAAGAAGGAGAAGAAATTATTTATGTCATCTTATTTGGTTTTCATGAGAGCACATTGTTGTCAGTTCCCGAGATTATCAGTGTGCAAGAAGGTAAATTGTGAATTCAACTCAGTAACCTTCTGGTATCAAACATTGTGGAGGCACAAGGCCTCCCAACATTTTTATGAAGTTTTTAATGATTTTTTCTCAATTTTTAAAGATTTTTTGTTTGGAAATAACGCTCCCTGGATGTCTGAACAGGCAAGTAAGTTCTTGGATAGGAAGGGGACACTAGAAAAAACGGAAAATTATAATGTTATAAGGATTTTTGGATCAAAGGAAAATACTTCCTTCCTTCCATGCCACATATTTGACAAAGTGTTTGTTGTTGAAATAGCAAGGAAGTACAACTATTGGTTGAATTTTTTCCATGAAAAGAGAAAAAAACAATCTGCACCTCTGCCTTGGAAAGTTGGGGATTTCATATTCATAAATATGAACAAGATTGATGAATTTGTGGGCCACTTCCACAGCCTCAATTTAAAATATGCAGAAAAAGCAAAAGGGTTCGACCCTAGTGTGATTTTTGTAGAACATCTATTGGTTGTTGGTTTAAAAAAATAATCATTAATACTATTATGAATGAAGATGGAGACAATTCCTTAGGCACTCCCTCTTGCGAAACTGACGACCTGGAGACAATACTCAACACCAATGAGCCATACAAGCATAGAAGAAAAACTATGAGTGAGAAAAATGCCCAATCCCCGACTGTCACGCCAATGAGTACAACATCTCGGAGCAGGGCTCCAATGGCCTACCAAAGTAAGAAAGTAACACACAGTTCGTCAGGTGGAGGAGGATATACGAACCATCCTTTTGGAAAAACTGAAAGTTCTCATAAAATTCCCTTGAGGAAGGAAAGAAAAAACATGTGCAAAAAGAGGAGGGACCTCGAGGAGAAAGTGATATCCACGACCTCTCTCTCGAGGATATGGAATTCGAAATTGACATCGAGAAAGTGTTCCCCAACGTCGACCAGACGTAGAACACTTCTCACCAGAGCCCTCAAATGGAAATAATTGAGACCGAGACCTTCGACGAAGAAGAGTCTTTTGCATTTCAGAGCATTGTTTTTTAGAGTGAGTCCAAAATTTTGATTATTGAGAAAAGAGATGTAAAGAATAAGAAGGAAAAATATCGTTCATATATTAACCTACGGAACATGCGGCCTTCCCAAATTTTTGATATACACCGAGCAACTGGAGATGCTCTAGATAATTCTATTGGATGCCTTGAAGAAGATAATGTCGGGTTAAAGGAGGGAATCAAAGAATTGGAGGAATATTTAATGCCCCTTCCAGTACTTTCTATTCCTTTAGAAATGATCGGGCCTACCACACCCAAGACAAAATTAAAAGGATTAGAAAGCCTTCTCACATCAGCTTGAGGATATATGGAAAATAATATCAAGAAAAGAATGGAATTAATAACAAAGGCTTGGGAGGTGTCAAAGAGCATGGTATTTTTTGGAACGAGAGCACACACTTTTCATGAATATCTGCAGAAAGATTTGAAAAACGAGGAAGGTTTCTACCTCAATGCGGTTGTACCATTTGGTGTTAAATTTACCAATATGACATAATTGAGAAGAAGAGAGGAGGATCTCCCTTCTCCTAACTACATAAAACAATTGAACGCATGCTCGAAGGAAAAGGTTAAAAACTTGAATATTATTGTTCAAGCATGCAGCCTAGCCATAACCAGAAGAGAAGAATTGTTTAAGAAGCTAACTGAGATAGATCTGGCTGGAAACACTAATGAGGTCCAAGACCCCAAATTGATACTCAACTTGTTTTTCTTAACCAGGCAAGAATTTGATGAACAAGTTGATATCTTTGAAGGGTTATCATTCGAAGAATCTACGTCATTCTTGAGTATGGTGAAGATGATGTGGAAAATTGGCTAGTTGATTATTCGATTAAACATCAAGATATTGAAGAATCATTGCATAACATTTCTATTGATCTAAGGGACTTGGAAGGCGAACTCTTCAATATAAAAATCCGACATGAAATTAACGTGACACCAACGAGGAGATACATCGAGGGGTGGTTTAAAAAGGTTTTCGACAAGCTTACCAATGAAGAGAAAAAGACGGTTGAGACGATTCCTGTAACCACTAAGGAGAGCCATAAAAGTACATCAGCGAGCAAGTGACAAACTATGAGATACCATCATAGTAAGTTCATACTGATCACATATTTATGTCTTTATCAAGCTCTTCATCTAGTTACTCCACCTCTTTATATAGAAAGGTTTAACCGAAAACTGATAATTTCATTTTTCTTCTTACCGGGTCTTTCTTCCTTCCACTGGCCACTTTATTCTTTCCACGAACTTCATTCTTATACATATTTTCTTTATGGTTCACGAGAGCCCCTATCCTAGTCATTATGACAAACAAATTTTAATTTCAGATAATATGTATTGAACTATATATTTTTAATTCCAAGAGAGATATTTTGGGAACAATCTCGACTGTACTTTGTAACCCAGTTTTTCTAAATATAAAGTATTTGAGGTTGATCTATTGTTATCTCCATTTGAGCTTCCCATGTACTACTTTGTCAAAGTTCTCTTATGCATGTAGATCATTTTCTTTTAGTTGTTATGTGATAAAAAATCTTTAGCCCTACTATGATGGATGTGAGGAAGTTTTTTTTATTTTCTTTAAATGTATGAATGCGTGAGTTTCCTAGTCTATTCTCAGGAAATCTCGTTTTAAAAAGAAAAATAAAAATATTTTTTATTTTCTGTTATATCTATTTTACTTTCCTTTGATGAACTTCTTTAAAACTCCCACATTTTATAAATCTAGGACAGAGGAGTACCACCTTATTATTGGACTAATCGGTAGGTGTGGACACTAGCTGATCTCCCTAGATCCACCTGGATCTAGAACAAAACAGGACAGGACATGACTCTTTCCCTAAGTTTTGACCATTGAATCAACTAGTAGGAAGGAATAAGTAACATACCTTT